>VDFB02079245.1:0-28911 GCA_007258455.2 Sequoia sempervirens | reverse complement strand
TCACTCCATCCAGGACAATTTTGTATCCAATACAACAATTTATGCAGCATATCAGATGGTCAAGGAAAATGCATAGTATGATCTATGTGAGTTACTCCAGAGCTAGTTAATGGAGAATCTTGGAAAAATCAAGAACTGAGTCTGCTAGTCTGACAACATCCTTTTCCAAATCTAGATCCACAATGAGATTTTCTCTCTCATCTAGTCCTACAAATAAGTCAAGTCTTGTGAAAGCTCAAGTCAAAACATTCGATAGAGAAGGAAAGAGGAAGAAGGAAAAGAGCACAAGAGTCTATGTTGTTGTTTATGAAGATGAAGAAACTAAATTTTATGAGGTAAGATAAATTAAGCATAAGGGATGAAAGGAGAAAAAAGTCACTAAGGACAAGCCCTTTGGTGAAGAGAAAGCAAAGAAAAAGATGAAAATTGACAAACTAGGTATGTCTGTAGAAGTATTTGAAAAAGCCTTGATTAAGGATGGTAATCTTAGACCACTTTATGAATGGTATGACACCTTTGATAGTGTTGGTCAAAGAATTCTTGAGGAAGGAACAATAAAGTATTTAAATAATTTCAATATAACTCTTGTTGAAATAATCTTTGAGTTACCCAAAGGTCTATATGAAGTTTTAGAAATGAGAAGAGTTAATGCAAGAACTAAAGAAGAGAAAATGATAGAACAGATACTTGTTGATCTGTTTCGGGTGATGTCTATAGAAGAGATGAATATTCTCAATGAATCTAAAAGGGATTTTAAGAGAAAAACAAGGGTGAACAAGCTGATGATTGGCTAGACTAAAGAAGTTGCAAAGGATACTGAGAAAATTATTAAGGAAATTCTATTGAAGAACAAATACAATGTTGTTTCTGAAGAAGGGCATGTTGAAGTTGCTCCATCTGGTCCTATAAATGAAGAAGATACATTTGAGGATACTCTGAATCCTCTAGATATACATGATGCTGAAATTCCTATGGAGACTGAAGCTCCTAAAGTTGTGTCGGTTGAAGAAGTTGAGATTCCTAAAGCCCAGGAAGAATCAATGACTGAAGAAAAGAAGGTTGAGGCAAAAGAAGTTCATGTGGAAGCAAGAGACACTGCAAAGGAAATGAAGGAATTTTTGGAAGAGTGACAAGAGGAGTTTGATTCTAATATGATTAAAGGTCCTATCAACTTGGCTACTTTATCTCCCATTGAGAAACTGAAAGTTGCATCATTCGCTCAAGCTAAGGCAAGGGAAGAGATTCTGAAATCTCAAATTGAAGATAGTGAGTTGTTAAATCTTGTATCTAGTATTCTGGAGAAGATTATTCCTTCATATATCAAAGACTCAATCGATTCTCCATCTGATCAATTGAAGAAACTTGTAAATTCTGTAAGTACTCACTTTGAGTCACTTGAGAAGTTAGCTATGGATACGGTTCATAAGGAGTTTGATGCTAACAGGTTTGGTAGGTTGAAGGGAATGATTACTAATGATAAATATTTTTTAGCTACCTATTTAAAGAATATTCAAGGTGCTTTTTCTAAAGGTGGCAACATTTATAAGTCATGCTTATTATTGTCTAAGTTCACTGCAGACACTGAAAAGAAACTGAAGGAATGTGAGAAACAGTTTGTAGATATCTCTCAAGAATTTGATCCTTTATCCATTTCTATTGGCAAGCAAGAAGGTCAAGTCATATCCCTACTTGACAAGATTAAAAGTCTAAAGCATGAAGAAGGAAAAATTGTTGAAAGATTTTTTGAGCTCAAAGGATTGATTGGTCATAAGATGGAGACAATGCTTAGTGCATTGAAGGAAGCACAAGATGCTATGGCGGTCAGTGGTATGGTGAACCTTGAGTCAATAGAGATGCAATCTTACTTGTTTTGAGGTCACATGACTATCTTAGAGAGTCTCAAAAAGAGTTGGGACACTAGTTTGAGCTTGTTGAAGAATAATTTTGCAGACATATTCAATTTTATGTAAGTTGTAGAAGCAAGTTTGTACATATGTAGTTTTTTCATAGCAATAGCTGAATTCTGGATCGCTTCCTGGCTACGCCACGCTACTGAGCGTCAGTGCTGAGGAGAGTGGGAATGAAAGTAAATTCTTTTAAATCAAGGAGTTATTTTGAAATCTTTGCGCTCTGGCGGTAAATTCATGCCAGGTATCGATTTGACACTTCTTAGTCATTTTTCACTGGGCGTTTTCTCTGTTAGCGCGAGAATTATTACCGCCATACCATAGTTTGCGCAAAGTTGCAAAGTATGTCGATGGAAAAGGACCGCTGAATATTGATTGTATTGTTTACGCATTTGGTAATTCGAGAGGCTATGGAGGACATTAGTATATGATCTGTCCCGATCATCGAGGATTACGTAGAGAAATGGCCGACCTAAATATGTGGTGGTGGATAGATTTTCAAATATGAAACATTTCATTCTATGTCATAAGACCAGTGATGTTCATATTGCAGAGTTGTTTTTCAGAGAGGTGGTGAGACTACATGGTCTACCGAAGAGTATAGTTTCAAATAGAGATACCAAATTTGTTGGTTATTTCTAGAGAACAATATGGAAGAAGTTGAAGATAGATTTGAAGTTCAGTTTTGCTCACCATCCACAGATTGATGGAAAAATGAAGGTGGTCAATAGGAGTTTGGGTAACTTGCTAAGATGCTTAGTAGGAGATAAACCAAAGGGATGGGATTTGATTTTATCACAGGAAAAAATTTCTTATAACAATTATGTCAACATGAGAACTGGTAAATCACCATTCCAGATTGTATATGGGAGTAGTCTGAGGAATGCTTCTTAACTAAGAAATATGGATAAAGGAGAGAAGAGTAGTGTTGAGGCTGAAGATTTTGCTTGAGTACTTGAAGAATTTGCATCACGAGGTGAAGAAGCATATCAATAAGATGAACTCTTAGTATAAGGCTAAGGAAAATCAGAAAAGAAGGTATAAGGAGTTCTAGGTAGGGGATGAAGTCATGGTTCATTTGTGAAAGGAAAGGTTTCTAGTTGGTACAGACAACAAGTTGAAGATGAAGAAGTTTGGACCATACAAGATCTTGAAGAAGCATGATTTAGGAAATGCATGAGGTAGAGTTGCCTAATGGAATTCATATTCACCTATGTTTAACATCTCAAATTTAATAGAATATCATGAGGGATGAATTGATGAAGAAATAATAGAGGCACAATGGAACATTCCAGCACCTACTTCAGAAAGGAAGGAGATAGAAGACATTTTGGATAGTCGTGTGGGAAGAAGCAAAAGAAACAGGCAATATGCAGAGTACTTGGTGAAATGGAGAGGAAGGCCTATTGAAGATTCATCATGGTTATATGATTCCAAGGTTAACCATCTTGGTTTCCCTCTAACTCATGAGAAGTGATAGGGTCACTTTTCAAATTACCTTAGGTGTCTAATGCAGGAGCATCTAGGGTGTAAGAGCAATCTTGTATCACCCAAAAAAAAAATTGTTTCTTTTCAATAAGGGCTAAATTTGGCAGGGTTACTATTTTAGTAAGTTTGTATTTATGCATAGTTGGACACAAAATCTTACATAGACCTCTAGAATGTTAAATTGAAGCCAATGGTGAAGAAATCACTTCAATACCATTTGTCATTTGAGAGATATTAAAATTTTAAAGTTTTGAAAATAGAAAATCAGCAGTTAGATCAAAATTTATGACCCCATGTGTAATACCAAAATTAATAAAATTTCAAAATATCTTCCCTGGGAAGTTACACTTTCCAAAAGATTCTAGGAAATTTACACTTTCCAGAAGATTCTAGGGCGGTTACACCTTCCAAATAAAGGATGTAAAGCGAGACTACAGAGGGGAGGTCAGAGCATAGTAGATGGTGCCTCTAATTTGTAGACTTGTAGATTTATGTAATCAGAAAGCCCTTCATTTTAGTGATAATAGGAAATATTTGCTTTCCTTCTTGCATTTTGTTTGTGCCATTATCTCTTGTTTTTGTGAGTTTTAGATTGTAAGGGGAGTACCCTTCATCAAAATGATGATGAGTTTGAAGATAAGAATGTATGTGTTCAATATCCTAATCCTAAGCACAGTGTTAAAAAGGATAAGGATGTTGATGATGTTGACTATGGTGCTAACCAACAAGATTATGTACTGGCTGCTCCTAATTTTCTATGTGAAGTAGAGATGGAATACATGCATATTTTTTCGCAAAACTAGACATATGATTGTTTTTGAAAAATAATGTGTTGATGAGAAAAAGAATCAAGAGGCTTGTTCAATTGCTAATGAGCAATATTCACATTACAATAAACCTTTCATGTTCAGGGCAGGACACTTCGGTTGATGATGCACATGAGTGCCTTACTAATGATCCTATTAATTATGAATTGTTTGAGCCATTCTTTGAAATATATTGCATTAAGTTGGATGATAACTTGAAAAATGGATTGGATTATGTTAATGAGCCTGAAATGGAGGTATTTTTTGATGCATGAGATGTTATTGGTGGTTATGTCTATAGTAATGACCCTAATTTGAATAAGAGCAAAGATACGATGGGTTTTGATGAATCACCTTTCCAAGGTTTTGGAGCATGTGACAATATAACTGATTTACAATACTCAAGTGAGTGTGAACATCAGTTTGAGAATGTGCCTGTGTATGAACATTTTTTGTTCATCACACAAAATGAATGCTTTTCTAGTATGGGACAAAAATTAGAAGATGACTCCATGGATCTATATGAGTTTTTTGTTCTTTTTGATTTCTTAGATTGGGAGCTACGATTTTCCTTCAATAAATCAGAAAATTTTCTTTTGGATGAAACCATTGAACAAATTATTTATGAAGGTTTCTAGTTTGATGTGCAAACAAAATTTGATGTTAGCTTTTATGATGCTAATGATCAGGTGGACTATGAATTTTTCCAATTCTCTATCCAATTGGTTGAGTATTTGGTGGAACATGATAGTGAATTGAACAAGGTAAAATGCTACAGTGATTACCATTTCCAATTGGACAAAGCTAATGATGATAATGGAAATTTTAGACACATGGAAATAATGATTGATTGCATTGACCACAACAAGGCTAGCTGGTGGGAAATTCATGGCAATGTTTTCAGATTTATCCTAATGTAGACAACAAAAAATAAGGTTTTTAACAGAGGGAAAGATTGGTTCTAAGTTTTTGGGGGCTTAGGGCCACCAATTGAAGCTTAAGCCTATTAAATTGTAGATGTAGGTTAAAATAATATACATCTAAAAATTCTTCTAAGAGAAAATTTGGGTGAGGAGCACATTGTACAGTCCTATAAATTTTTGTATATATGTCAATTTTCTTGGGTCTGGTTCTCTTGCCTTGTCCGAGTAAGTCCTGGTTTTGGTTCTTTGTGTTTGGTCTACTTCAACCCAAGGTTCTAGGATCTCACTCTATTCTAGAAGAAAAGATGTCCCCAATAGGAGCCACTAATGGAACCCCTAAAAATGATTTGTGTTCCATCTTAAATTTCTACAAAATTTGGTTAGTCTCATGTCCTAGGGCTTAGGGTTTCATCCAGTATCATCCCTTAGGGTTTCTATTGCTAAAACCCTTAAGTCTAGTGTCCTTTGAAAATAATATAATTCATCATTGACCCCTCATCACTAATTCCCATACATTTAAGACACATCTTATGTCATCGATTTTGTTATATTACTGACCCTTGAGTCGAAGTGTCTCGCTCATTGCCCGTTGCTTTATTAAAATACCACCTTATAGCAACATGGGTTGACTGTCTTTAAAATATTTTTTAGGGCCTAGGCTTGGGTTTAATCTTTTATGATTGGTCACCTAAGGTTTTTCCCTTAATTCCTTATGTCCCCATTTGTCATATTCCTAGCGGTGGCCCCCCTTTAGAACTAACATTTTTGCATGTGCATATCTTCAGCATTATCAATACCATTGGATCATTGAGGTTAAATCCTTGTCGTTCCCTGTGCCCCCTCTTTGCTCCATTTTCCATTAAAATAATTTGGTGGGCTAGTGGGTGAGCACCACATGCCCTCTGCATAGGTGGGCTGAAAACCTTGAATAATTTAGCAAGAAGAAGTTTGAAGGAATCAACAATGGTTGTTAAATAACGTGTCTTCATTTGGACCATTCCCTGCCACCCCATATTATTTTATTTTTCCTTTAAATAATATCACGAGGCAGCAAGTGGATGACACATGTATCCTTGCTAGAGGGACCCACCAGACTGTGAAAGAAGCAAACACCCCATTCAATTGAGATTGATAGTCGGTGGTGGATGATGTGGTTCAATCCTAATCATTCCTCGCCATCCCATGGGGGACCCACCTTTGCCTCCCATCTCTTAGTGGGGAAGCAAGCAAGCACCATGTGGAGCAATCTAAAGGGATGAATCAACATTAGTAAATGGAAAATATCGCTAAAATATTTCACCATATGGATATGAAGGAATAAAGTGTGTGCTACTAAAAGGCTTTTGTTGCACGTGCTCTAAATGTAGGGAGGATCTTTTGATATTCTATGTCGATTGTGTAATAGAGTTATGTGTACTGGAAAATGTTCTTGTGATAAGGCATGAACATGTTGAAGACAAGAGATCTAATCTCAGCCTTTCCCCACATCCCTATAAATGAAAGTTGCGAGTGGGTTAACTCTCATGGACAAGCGAGAAATTTTGGCACGACAGGTTCTTTTCAGTGCTAAGTGGATGGTGGAGCATGCAGACAGGTTGGATGCTTATCCACATGATTTTTTCTAATTGGAAAAAGGCAACATATGCATGCAATCAACCTTTTCAAAATTAATTCGATTTAGATTATCTGTCGATCTATCTTGTTGCAAGCTCAACAACTAAGATTTAAAATCAAGAGGTTGATTTTCATCTCACTCATGCGATATTTCTCTAAACATTAATGGTGGAAACACTCCAATTGTTTGATATAATGAGGGTTGTTAGCTAGTTTATTTCACAATTGCAATCATTAGAAGCCAAGTAATTGGTCTTGATTCTAAGAAGAGGGAATGAAGGGGCTTTGGCAAGCAGTTGCAGGGCCATTCAGATAGTTCTCCCAAGTAAGTTGGTATTCATATTTTTTTGTGTCAACTATGCATCAGTTAGCTAGTCTAGGAAATTATTGTGGCTTTGTAGGTTTTAGGTATTTGGGGCTTGCAAGGGTTTGTTTATTTACAAAATTATAATAAGTTGATAGGAATTTCATGTGGTTTTGAGGGATCTTTGGTTTTCAAGTTAGTGAGGTCTCTCTATAATTAAAAATTTGTAATCCTTAGCCTTTTTCTTCTGTGAGAATGAGTGAACTTAAGCCTAGTGAGTCTACCTAACCAATAAGGGGGTATGGGAGGATAAGGATGCTTAAATACCAAGATGATACACCTGAGACTAAGCAAGATACACCAAGAGCTCTTGAGAAACCAAAAGATAAGAAGAGAACTTGTGGTAGGTCCATGGAATGTGAGGCCATGAACACTTACCACCTAAGAAGTAGGGTTGTTATTCATAATTAAAATAAGCTTGGTGTTGTGTCCTTGAAAGAATAGAGTGCAAAAAAGAAGGATTATGAGGATGAGGTTGGTCATCCCGAGAAGAAAAAGAAGAAGGATAAGGACCACAAGGCTTATGATTCTTATATGGAGGAACCTAGTGTTGCCATGGAGGATGAGGTTGATGATGATCCAAAATATGACCGGTATCTTATTGCAACTACAGGTCTAAGGGAATCTGATGGTGAGATAAGCTCTCTGGTCTTAGCAAAAGCACCAGGGGTACATGCACACTCTGATTCTAAAGATGATGAACCATTGCAGAGGTGTGCCCCAATCTAGTGTTTTTATTTTTGATGACCGACATGAACGAGAGGTGTTGGACACTGCTACTTTGGTGAATGTTGCCTTTTGGAAGGTGAGTAAATATTCTTCAATGAATGTATGATTTTTTGTCTTAAGTGTTGATGAGGAGAACTTATTTGGTTAACGTGGATGAGTGGTTTTGAATGTTGCTAATTTGGTGAATGTTTCCTTTTGGAAGGTGGGCAAATCTTCAACAATGAAAAGAATTTTTTGTGTTTTGCATCTTCCCCTTTTCCGCAAGGTGCAAATATAACCATCTGGGAGGTTTTGAAATTGAAGTGAAATTGAGTGTCAAATGTAAATGTGACTAAAATTGTAATTTGGCCTAAAGCTTGTTGCTCCCATGTTTCTATAAATAGGAATTCCAATTTATGGGGGTTCGAACTTTGGGTTTGGTTGGTCTAGGTTGGAAAAAATGAGCTCTTCTAAGATTAGTTCTATAAATCAAGCACAAATGAATAGAATAGTATGGAGTCTAGGGTACATTCTAGTTTGTAATGGACTTAATAGTTTTATAGTAGTAACAACATATGAATGAAAATGAAAATTCTAGAACAAATTCTCTCCTATGTATTTTTTCTTCCAAATTATGAATAGATTGATCAAGGATCTTTTATTTGTCTTCAATCGTTTTGGTTGAATGAATGATTTTATTTCTGCTTTGGTCTGAATAACCGATTAATGCTCAAATAAAATCATAGGTTTGTGAAAAGAAATTCAAGGATTTGTAAGTAGTTTTTTTTTTATACAGTGAGTTGAGTATTGTAAAGAAATATGTCAATAGCCTATAAATGCTAAGTCTAATTGCTAATGTATTATAGTTTGTTATAGATTTGACTATGTTACCCAAAGATAAAACATTGGTCTATTAGTTTGGTCATCTTGAATGTAAATGAGTCAGCCTGTATTTGACCAAGAACACAAATCAAAAAATAAAAATCACTTAAATGCCTCTAATTACAATGAGGTACAACTCATTCCTTGCTTTAGGTAGAAATTCTCTTAAGGGTCGGCCAAATCCTTGAGAGATTCTATCTATTTAGCAGTTCATGGGAATCCATCTATTTGTCACAATTTTCATGGTAAGATGGCACATGAATATCATCTAAACATTGTTAGGATTACCCTCTAGGGTTTCATAGAGCCTGAAGAGTAGAAGTAAGGGACTTGTAATCCTTTACTTGTTTGTTGGCCAATCCTTACCCTTGCTAATTATTGAAATATGGAAAATTTATAGGCATCTGGTGAGATTAAGTTTGGTTCTCAAAAAATAACCAACAGTATGGATCATACCCTTAACAACTCTTTTCCTTCAAGTAGTGTGACAAATATTGAAACCATGGTTACCACTTTTCCACAAGAAAACATAATCCAAATCCATGAAGATCTAGAAAACTTACAAAATAAAGTGAGCATTGAAACCATTTCAACCACTTCTATCCCTCTTATAGATATTTTACATCACATGATTGAAAGTGAAGATGGAATAGAGCTTGGGCATAACATAGTTCATTTTTTTGGGAAATTCCTTACCTCAACCACTAGCTATCATCTACCTTCAAACAATGTCCAAAGCCAAGGAAGAACTCAAATTCCTCCTCCCACAACCATTGCCTCTATTCCTACCTATACCAACCCTTGAGTTACAACAACAATGCAACCTACTAGTAATGTGATTCCTTCCTTGGGTATTTCTGCTAGCATCCTTAGTACCTTTGTGGCATCACACGTCATATCACCTACCACCTTACCTCCCATAAGAATTCCATTCACTCGTCCATCGAACACATACACACATCCACCTTATTCACCTCCATCTCAAAATGAAAACAATGATCCTCTCATAAATCAACTTTTGCAAACCATTTCATCCCTTCAAAAGCAAGTTTCCACCATAAACCAAAATAAAAATGGTCCACCTACATATTATATCCAAACCAATCCCTTGTCCTTGGAGATATTGAGAATGTTGATGCCACAAGATTTAGAGGTGCCTAGATTCAAGAAATATGGGGGAAATGAGACCCTTGGATATGTGCAGGATCATGATAGGCCAAAAAGTGGTGATATGATGGGTATGTGGCTGACTACTTTTTTTACCCAAAATTGATGAAACGAAAAGGGTTTTTAAAGGATATTCTCAACTTTCCACTGATATAAATTATTCTTTACTTAGAATTTAATAAATAGTTATTATTCATTTTCTATTTGAATTACAACTAAAGTCTTGATTGATAGGTTGATTGAAAAACATCTATAGCTTTCAAATGGTATCACATTTTTTGAATCTAAAACATGCGTCACATTCTATGCTTTGCATACTATAGGATTTTAAAAAATGAATTTCATGAAGTTTTGACCAAATTAAAGTGGTTAGACATACAATTTTTATATTTTTAAAAGTTGTAATAAAAAAACATAATTAATTATTTACTTGGAAAAAATTAAAAAATATGCATCACATCAGGACATGAGTCATATACTTATATCTAAAATCTTATAAAAAAAATATTATCATTTTATTGTGGTTAGGGTGGTCAGACAGACACCTACTTCTTGTCTTTCCACGAAATTTAAGTACTCTTGCATTGAAATTTCAATTTTTACTAAATAGATTTAAAAAAAAAAAACCTAGTAGTTTAGAAACTACATTCATTTTTTTGCAGATTCTATTCTTACATATTTTTGAAATAATATAGATAACTTATTCAAATTTTTACATCAAGTTCCCTAACTCTATTTTTTTTGAATTTTTTGCCACTTAAGGGCCTATTTTTTCCATGATGATCCTGCACATACCCCCTTCTAACCATGTTTCCACTTATACTACCTTATGTAGTGACTTTATTCTTGAGGATAAGCTCTTGGCTAAGCTTTTCCCTAGATCCTTGAAGGATACCACCTTGGAATGGTTTTCCTCATTACCAAAAAATTCAATTCATTCATTCAAAGAGCTTGATGAAGTCTTTATAAACCGTTTTCAAGTGCATATGACCCCTAATATGACATTAGCTGATTTGATGAGATGTATAAAGAAAAAAAAATAGGAAAAGATTACCAACTTTATTTCACATTACCAATCACTTTATTCCCAAATTCACATAAAGGCTACTGAGCCTCACCTTCAAAAGATGTTCATAGAAAACTTGCAAAGTAAGATACAAGATAAGCTTACCATGATGAAATTTCCCTCCTTCCTGCACTTGTGTACTGCCCTTCGTGATTATCAGAATTTGGTTAGTAGTCATGACATAAATCCACCTCTAGCCATCCTGAGAAGTCTAAATCCACAAACCAAAACAATTACCAACCTTTTAGAAAATAGAATAAGGGCTTCCTTCAACTTAATCCCCATCAAAAAAGAAATCAACATGTTGATACCCAAGCAGCTACTATAAGGAAAATAACTCCTTTCGCATTTGGGGATTTGGCTAGGAAATTCACCCCCTTACTGGATACCCTCTATAGAATAATATCACAATTTTTAGAATAGAAAATGGTTACCTTGCCCCCTATTAAAACTCTCAATCCTAATAATCCTTTACCTCCGAACTTTAGAATGAATGCTTATTGCCATTATCACCAACAAAATGGGCACGATACATAACATTGCAAGTGTCTTAAAAATCTTGTGCAAGACCTCATTGATTCCAGTTGACTTTCAGTTGGCAATGGTAATGATCAAGGAAATGAGTTTGTTGGCCCTCCCAATCAAAATTTTCAAATCTTTACCGACCCTATGCCTAAACATAATATTTCATTTATCAAAGCTAGTAAAACTACAAATAATGGTGTGATGAATGTTGGCACGGATGATGATAACATGGAACAAACTCCTATGGAAACTAGTATAATGGCTACTATTGGAAAAGGTTTGATTACATAGATCGAAACTCAACCTCATAAGGGCCAAACTAAAAAACCTCTTGACATTACTTTCTCCTCACAAGATATACTTCAAAATGCACCTGATAGTCCTCTTTACATAGCCATCCAAATCAATGATAAGCCCACTAATGGGATATTAATTGATCTCGTCTATGGAGAGAATGTGATCACTAAGGAATTCTTACTTGTGCATGAGCTCTACCAAGAAACATATGATAAGCCAAAAGCATGGATAAAAACACATAATGGTTTTGCTTTCCCTACGATGGGATTGATTACCTTACCTTTACAAATAGGACCCAAAGAAATAGATGTCTCATTCTCCATCATCTCAATGTCGAATCAATTTCGTGTGAATTTTGGTTACCCATGGCTATGCTCCATGGAAGCCATCTTGTCAATCATACATAAATTCCTAAAGTTTCCCTTTGACAATGAATTTATCATTGTGGATCACAGTGGCTTTAACCCTTTGTCTTCTGGTAGAAAATTTTCATTATATTTCTTTTGGCCTGAGCCTATAGAACCTATTAAACCTCGAGAAGACTTCTTTTTCAAATCCTACCAAAAGTTTAAGATGAAATGCATAGAAAAACTATCCCTTCAAAACATGCCTCAACCCACGACTGAGCCTACTATACTTGATGAAACTATGATCGAACCTAAAGACATTCCAACCAACCAAGACAAACCTAAGATAGACCCTTTACCTAGTTCCTATAAAATACCAAGAGATAACGAAAACAATCTTGTCATGCCTCCTAGGATAAAAACGTTTACAAAGTTAAAGAGAAATTGGTTGAACAACCTTCCATGGTTCCTTCCATTTCCCCCCTTAGGGAAGAAAATAAACCTATAGTTGATAGACCCACTCCTACACAAATGAAACTTGAAAATTGTTAAAAAATAAATAGAAATGGAAGCGAGTGTAGTCGTAGACATCGTGCCATTGCTTGAAGGTTAAACAAAGATAACAATAAAGAAAATCAAGATACAAACTTAACTGAAGCAATGCATGATGAGTCTCCCCCTTCACTGAAACATAGAGATTCTATACCACAACCACAACAAGAGTTAATCCCTTCTTTGGAAATTAGCATTCAACCTCTTGTGATTAATTTAGATGACGATGATGAGGTTGCTAAAATTGATGAAGAGGTACATAATGAATTGAGTACATTTTTTTCCTCTTTAATGAGCTTAAATGACAACCCTATTAAGAAGAGTGTTGAGCTTCGTGACACCACTAGTTCAGAACTTGCTATTGTCCCTTTGGCTAGTTTTCCACCTTGTGTATACGATCAAAATGATTGGGATGTAGACGATCTTCTCATAGGTTGACTTGCATCCACCTTACTAGTCTGTTGCATTATTTATTTTTCATCTTTCTTTATGTGATTGCATGTGTGTAATGTGATCCCCTATGTTGTTTTGTTTGATGTATCTGTCTCTCTTTGTGTCATTCCTCTATTTTTACCTACATTCTTCTCTATGTCATAAATCTTTTAGCTCTTCCTTTCATTTTTCTTGGGTTTTCCTTTTGGGGATGAGGCAAAGCATCGAGACCTTCATGTATCTTCCATATTGACCCAAAATCTTTTCCTTTTATCTTTTCTTTGTCTTTTGTTTTCCTTTTTGGAATGATGCAAGGCGTCGAGACCTTCATGTCTCTTCCATGTTGACCCAAAATATTTTCCTTTTATCTTTTCTTTGTCTTGTGTTTTCCTTTAAGGGAAGACGCAGGGTGTCGAGACCTTCATGTCTCTTCCATGTTGACCCAAAAGGTTTTTCTTTGTTTTCGCTCTCTTTGTGTCATTCTTCTAGTTCTATGAGTATTTGGGGAATGATGACAATTCTGAGATCTCTATAAAAACATTGTAGGAAGAACATATTGACCCCAAATCCATGGATCCCTCATATGTTTGGAGTTTAATTTTTGGGGCAAACCCTCTTTTCCTTTTTTCATGACACAAGCTTTTACTTGGAAACATATGACTTGGCATAGGGCTTTCCAAATAAGATCTCATGTCTTCTTTATTGTTGGCATTTATCATTTTCTACTTTAAAGTAATTGCTCACAACATGGTGTTTACCAATTTCTTTAAAGTGGGGGCATACATTGGCATTATTATTTTGCATTTCATGTTTCATAGTGTAGTCTTCTTGCTTCACGTGATGTGTCTTTCACTTTGTGGTGACATTGGGTGTAATGTCCTTCAAGAGCGTGATCTCTCTTAGCATATTATATTCCTCTTAGTGGCTTGATGTGATACACTGCATCCCTTAAGTTGTGAGTCTTCTATTCTTTGATTGGTCCTCTCTTAGAGACATTAGGCACAATGTTACCTAAGTTAAGACCTTACATAAACTAAGCAACACTCCTTTGAACATTCCTTACACTATTTTAGCATTTATAATTTTAGTTATATGGTCACCTTTCATAACACACCTTGCATGGATGTGGAGCCATCTAGTTTGTTCATGAGTATCAAGCATACGAAGATTTTCTTGCCTCATGAAGCTCAAATTTCATTATTGTGTGGCGCTTTATTAAAGTTAACAGGAAGTATAACTTTGGTCTAGTTGAACAAGAATCCAAACCAAGGCATGAATTTCCCATAGCCACTTGCTTGTTTGTGTGAGCACATACTAGCCATGTGTGTATGTGTCTCACCTTTTGGATACTCACCCAGTGGATAGCCTAAAGTTCTGTTGCCTCAGAGTGAGCATGTATTTTTTGGAAAAATAGCCTGGATCTAATTCACAACATGCGGGATGAAAAGTTGAAGCTTGATCCACCCCTTTTTTGTTTTATTTTTCTTTTCTCTTTGTCTTTGGCAGTGTATGCTTGTGCCTTAGTTGTTGCTTCTAATATCACTTTCATGTGTGTTCTTTTGTGCCTATGTTGGTTTTCCATAGGATCTTGATCTTGGGGGCTTGATCATTCCTCTTGATTGTTGTCATCCTATCTTATCGACATTGGTTCACTTGGACCCCTCTTGATGTGAATTCATCTACTTTAGTGTGATTTTGAAGTAAGTTCCTCCTCTCACTAAAGTGGGGGCTAAATGTGGCAACAAAAAAAGTATCCCTCTACATTTTCCCTCTATTTTAGGCCCTCCTTGTTAGATTGAGCTTAATGTGGCCTTGATTTAGTGTTGTAATGTGTTTAACACTTTCACATTAGGTCTTGGGCCCTTGTAAACTAAATGAACTTAATGGTACCTTATTTTGGGTGTTGTAAAGTGTTGTACCACAAATTCACACTAATCTAGGGTTTACATTATTAATGGGGCTTCCTTATGCCTTATTTGGCCTTATTTTGCATCCACAATCCTTAATCAATGCATCTTTCTAAGGATAATCCCAACATAAACCAACATCCAATCATAATTTATGTCTTTCTAGATTATATGGCCCAAATTTAGTGATCTGGGACTCATACCAAACCTTGGGAATATGGGTCCCACCTATGTTTCAGGGCCTTGATTTGTATTTCACATGAATCTAGGCATTTGTTAAAAAATGTGTCCCATAGCTTGGCCTAATGGGACTCGTACACCACTTCTAGCGTATGAGTCCCATGTGGCTTAAAATTAAATTAAATTCAAATTCTTGGTGGTATTTTTTTCTCCTATATCTGATGTTGGCTTGTAGTGCTGTAATTTCAAGAAATTTGGCATAAACAAGTATAAATACAAGGTTATTTCACTCATTTTTCACCTAACAACTTGAGTATTCATGCATTATAGAAAATTGGAGTTTATAAGAGAATTCAAGAGTTGTTTATCAAGTGTTTTGGAGCATTATTCAAGTATCAAGCATCATTTCAAAGTCATCATGCATCACATTTTTTTTTGAGCTAGCATTCGTGATGTAGGGTTTCATGATTCAAGCAAGTATTTCGTTGGAGATCTATTAAATTTAAGCAAGAGTCAAGATCTACATCCATTATAGCCATATCATACATGTTTGTAGCACTTTATTTCTAGGGTTTGGTGAGTTGCAACATATCATTTTGTTCATTCATCATTCCTCATTTCCATTTGATTTCATTACAAGGTTTGATTACCAAAACAGGGATTGACCAAGGCAAACCCCTTTCTACTAACAAAACAACATTTCTCCCTCTCTTTAGTGTGTCATTTGCAGATCTAGATTGAAGAATATTGAAGAGTAAAGATTGGAGAAAAGTTGTCAAGTGTTCAAAGGTTTCAAAGTTGTCACATCATCATTAAAGGACATCTACATAGCATAATTTAGTAATTCAAATCTAGAAACTAGGTTGAGAAGGTAGATCAGGGGTTGAAGAGAAAATTTAGGCCTTGATTCTCTGAAAAATCCAAACTGGACTTATACACCACTTCTGGTATATGAGTCCTAGTACAGTGAAATCTATAATTTTTAGGAGTTTCAAACCTGTCCTTTCCAGATTTCTATTCCTACCCAAAAATCATAATCTGGGACTAAATCGCCCATACTAGCATATGAGTCCCAATAGACATTAAATCAAAAAAAATTAGCATTTCAAGTCTTCATTCAATCTCCTACTAGTTTCTAGGTGCACATTTCTGGGTTCTCAACATTCTATCATGTTTTACATTAATTTCTAGGTCATTTAGTGAAATTTTGCATATCATTAGTCTTTCTCATTAGATCTTGCATGCCATTTGTCTTTCCAAGCCCTAGCTTGGTGGTGAACACCTCTTTAGTTATTAATCATACCCTAGGACACCCTATTGCAAATCTCTTTCCACCTTCCTACATTTGGATTGAGATCCCTAGGGTTTCCTTCAGTGAAACTAAGTGGAATAGGTCCTAACCCTAGTGTTCCATCTCTCAAAAAGATAGAGCACCCTATTCCCATTGTTTCATTATCTAGAAAAATATAGAGCTATATTCACAACTATGTATACACTCAAAACAATATCTTCAAAACTGTGCAACACTCTTGTTGTTGCATGTTCATTTGCACAATCCATGATCTACAATCCGCATGCTACTACATGCTACTTCACATTCTCACATTCATGACTTTTAACATTTAATTTGTAGAAAAGAAACAATCACAATTTTGGTAGTTATAAATTGTTTTTCAATCAAAATTATTAACAAATTCCTTTATTAAAATATTTTTTTTTGCTTTGGGGGTGTTTCCCTTAACAACCTCCATTAGGGGAATTTCCCTTAGACCCCCATCATGGGCTCCACCCCCTAGCCCCTACATATGGAATAGTCCTCCCGGACCTCACAGGAGGGGCTTTACCTCCCTACATTCCCATGTTAATTAATTTGGGGAGAAAATGTGGCTATCAAAGTTGCCAAAATTTAGCACAAAGCATGATTAGGGTCCAAAAACAAACAAAACTATTGCTCCTTTGGAAAATCATTAGATTATATATATTCTTTTGCAAACACTAAATAAGCAACATATTTCTCTCTATTGTGTGGTGTTATAGGTAGGATAGTTACCTCATTAGGACAAATGGTCTACTAGGGACCACATTGCAAAACAATTTCCTCATTTGTTGTAAATAATATATGTAGTGGGACCCATTACTTCTCAAGGTGGAAAAAATGGTCCCTTATCAATCTAGGAGAAAGTGGGTGGAACTTGCATGACCGATTATAGAAAATATCGATATCTATTTTTTTGGTAATTTCTATGTTCTCGTAATTCATGCTTTCAAAGGCCTTTGGAGTAAAATTTGGCTTGAGGACTTTCATCGATTTCGTGGAATGGTTTTCATAGGTTGCATTCCAAGATACTCAAACTATTTGTCTTGGAGATCTTTCCAATGATTCTAAGAAGTTCAATTTTCACCCAACTGACTAAGAATTATGACCCTACTAGGTTGGGGTACCAAAATTAATCTCTTTTTTTTAATATTCAATTTTGGCACTTAATTTGTCCCTATCTAACTACCCATTTCAACTTTCAATGATGTGGTGACCTTTCATTCTCTTTGCAAATGTATAAATGTTTGAATTCAAAGCTAAAAAAGATATTTTTGGAGGCATACATCTCTTTCAATGATTTTTTCCAAATTATGCAATATTGATTATTGTGTTTCTACAATACCATCAATTACTCACCAAGTATTGTTTCAAGAATTCCTTAACTAAATTAGGATAATAATAATGGAAAAGTTCAAACTGAAAAACTTCTCAAGGTTTATGGAATAGGGCATCACAAGAAAAAAAAATCAAAATCTAAGATATACAAGTCATTAAATGTCTTTATAAACTATGCATAACCATAAAATTACCACCCCAAAGAGATTTTATTTCAAGTCAACAATCTAGTAAAATCATATGAAATTTAATGTTGTAGCATGTAATTCTCAAGACAAGTTGTATGGAGTTTAGCAAGTCTATTTTGACCTAGTGTTGATGCATGCTCCAAAGTTAGTGCCTCCTTCGATTAACACTTAAAGAATTTGCAAACATAACAACTCAACCTAGGTAAATATTCTAAGTATGTGTGCTAATATGTCATTGGCTTATTAAGTTATAATATCAAGTCACATTTGTGTTCCTATAGACTCAAATAATTAGAGCTAAACATGGTTTATTGCCTTTATTTCAATAAAGATAAATGAAAGCATGTATATGAGTTGATTCACCATAAAAGTGATATTATTATATCCCATGAATCTACAACACAAAAAAATCAAGTGATATATTGTTGTGGGAGCTACAACACTTGACATAAGCTACATGAAATTTATTTTGAGCATTTAAATCTAAAGATGACACATTGCTACAAGTAATGACATGTTTAGTTAATACCTAAAGTTTGCATGAATATAACAAAAACTTACCCAATCATATTTTTCAAAATCTTCCATGTCAATATTTTATTGGCTCATATTATGTCCTAATCAAACATCTATACCCTCAACTAATAAAATTGAAACATGGTGTACTCTATGAATGATGGCTCATGGATAAATGGGTAAAGAAAATAGTGTAGGGTTTTTTTCTATAATATTTCACCATGGGACCATAACTAATAGGTACAACCCAACTATGTTACTACAAGCACCAATCATATTTAAAATGTGAAGTAATAACTCAAATGATAAGTGTTTGACTTTAGTAAGACAATGCAAAATTAAGAGAAAAATAGATAACTCAAGGCTTATTAAATGATGTCACAATCCAATGATGAGGCAAAAACACATTAACATCAATGGATGAGGATCAGTTGTGTAAATAACTTGAACACCAATTAATAAGACCATTTGACCCTCATAATGGCATGTTTCTACTTACCACAATTCAAAAGTTTTTGACTTTAAGATGAGACTATACACAGACTCATAAAGCATGAAAATATTAAAAAATATATCTAATAGAAACACAAACACTATAATAAAGATGAAAAATAATCTTTCAACACAAAAACCAAAGATTGATCAATTATTAATAGAATCACATAAAATTAATCATAATTGAAATAAAAAATAAAGAGACTATAAAGACAAATTGAAACCAAACCCCAATATATATAAATAACTACTTTTTCATTAAAAAATAAAAAGACTAAAGACAAATTGAAACCAAACCCATATATATAAAGAACTATTTTTTTTCACACATGATAAACATAAACCAATATTCCACCACATAAACCGTGAGACTAATAAAGACAATTGAACATTTGGTCCTATAAATCTATTATTCCACATCATTCACATGCCCTTGCTTTATAATGTCGATAAAGCCAACACTAGAGAAGACAAGGGAACATCAATGCTAACGTCATGCTTTTCTCTCTATAAAATCTTATTCTAAAATTCTCTTACAAGGATTTATATTTGGTAGAGGTGGGGAGGAAAGGGGTTTAACACTTGCCCAAAAACAAATGTTTAGTTGTATTTTATATTCTTAAGAATTAATAAGTAATATTAGTATTTGTCTTTGAAAATGTAATAGTAAATTTATTTTATATTATAATGTATTGTTAAAATGAGAATTATAATAATAAATATTTATATTAAATGTGGAAGTTTCATAAATTTAACTAATCTAGTGAGAATAGAATTTATAAACTTGTTAGGTAATATACCTTGTTCACGTCAACATTAATTATTTTATTTATATTTCTTATAATACTTATTAATATATTATACATAATCTATCTTTTAATCTCCTTAAATATATGTATTGTAGTGAGGGATAAAGTAATTAGTTATTGGAAAAAACAAAATCTAATAGCATCTTTGGGATGCATGCTTATTTTTTTCCTACCAAAATAAAATGTTGAGATAATTATTTTGAAATATCATAGTTAATAGTTTTATATTTCAACGAAACATTAAAAACTTGTTTAAAGCTTAGTCCACATTTAGTATCTACAATTGATGGTATTAGATACTTAGTTAATTTGGCAACTTTGTTCTACAAAGATACACATTTGAAGATTACTTGGAGTATGAACCATAACACATATATGTGATAGGGCAATAAATTTAGTGAAGGAATTAATGTGTTACTTGGAGGAGAGACTCTAGGAAGAGAAACATATTGTGCTCATGTGACCTTGTTTTAGAGAAATAATAACTAATTATATTTGTATTTTCAAGTATTGTATTTTCATCATTTGTTTTTTTTAAATGTTCATCAATAGTATAAAGATCATTATTACTTATCTTGAACAACTTGAATCCTATTATAAGAGATAGAAACTCTATAACTAATCATAATTAAAATTTAATTTTTGAAATTTTTTAGTTAAAAAGTTTGCATGTATAACTAATCATAATTATAATCATCTTGGGTGAAGGGGAGAAGATTATGAATGTGAAGTAGTCAAATTAATTAAGCATAAATGTGTAAATTTATTCTATGAGCATTTATGATAGAAAATTTTATGTAATCTTGTTGTATTCATTTCAATGTATTCTAAGGTTGGTGTCTCTTGTACTCTGGGTTGGTGCTTAGATTGGGGGATTGGTGTCTCCTTTAGGTTGGTGCCTGTAAAATCAATTGTAAGATTTGATTTATTTTTGTGAGGTTGGATTTGGGCAGTAGATCCAAGAAAATTTTCTCACCATGGTTTCCCCACTAGGGTTTCTACATACATCTGGTGTTATCTTATGTGATTGATTTCATTACTGCTTCTAATGTTTTAGTGTTCATTGATTAAAGTTGAAAGTTTAGTGATTTACGCATTCATCCCCCCCCCCTCAATATACTTGTGTGTTCAATGCTCATATCATTTTATTCTTGAATGTGGTAGAAGATAGCATCTTATTTCTAGATTTATTTAGAATTGAATATTTCTTCAATTAGTTGCACAATTTCATTTAAAATGGTTTTTACCCAATCTTCCCTAATCCTAGGACACATGAACTTGAAAGTGGAAAAGAGAGAGGAAAGGGGTACACGTCATGTTTTTTTGTTTTGCTTGTGTATAATGTGCTCATCGATTTCTTTAATTTTTTATTTTCCTAATGGTTTCCTGTTTGATTATAATAAATTAATCTTGAGATTTATTTTTTATTAATCATTTGATTCTCGAGTGCTTAATTTTTGTTGGTGAACTTTATTTTCACATGTTCTCTTGAATGATAATTTGATTAAATGATCTAATATACATGGATAAAATTAAGCACATCTCTATATTTTTAATTATTATTTTTTTTTTTAAAGAGTGGTTAATTAGTTACATACAATTAAAAAGAATCTATTATCTAGATGCAATAGACTAATATTTATGGATATTTAATTTTAGTTTGATATTTTGAATGTGTTGATGCCTGATATTGATATAAAGTGATTTCCAGTTGTTGAATATAAAACTAAATTTAAATTTAATCTAACTTATCTAATTAATAAAATAGATTTATTATAATTATACTAATCTATACTATAACACATGATATGGTGTGATCAATTTGGAAAATGGAAGCTACTTAATCTATTTTATAATAATAATATTATAATCCCTTTCAAAAAAACTAAGCTAATAAATAAATACAATAATAAATAGCATTCACACATAGAAGTTAGAGATGCTCGATGAAGTTACAATAGTCCTTAGGGGTTTAGCTTTTTTACATTCTCTTGTCTCTAGCTCAGTGTGCTCTAAATGATGGAAAAAAGCTATAAGCTATAAAATAATATTAGGGAATAAATGATGAATTTTTTATAGTAGCAATTTAATATTTTGAAGCTTCAAGAATAATAGGTCATGAATGGCTTGTTGGAAGTGTGTGACACTCTATATAATTTATTTTGTATCCCTAATAAAGAACTTGGTTATCAAACTCCAATAGATTCCACGTAATCTATGTGTTCTTATGTAACCATAGTTATAGACATTAGAGTTTGATAACATATTTATTTCATCAAGAAATATAACCGTAATTATGAACATTTGACTCCAATGTTTATAATTATTAAAATAAATGATGGAAGCCATGCTACATATATAGGTGGATTACAACCTAATACATACATATTTTTAATAATAACTATAAATTTGTTTACAATATTCGAATGTCTCAAATTACACATTTTTATCAAAAGATACAAGGTGATATTTTGATTCATCTACAAGTTCAAGAATTCCTTAGACACTCTCCAAAATTTTCCAAAGGATCCAAGGGGATAATTTTTATTCAAGACCACCCAACCATGTGGAATCTTTAGGCCTTCCTCTATACTTGGAGACAACCAATTAGGTAGTCATTTAGCATGTACAACAAAAATAGATGGCACATAACCATCTCAATAAAAGTAACTCAATGATAATATACATAATATAAAGATACCAACTCATAAGATTTGGAAAGAACACACGAATCAATGCAAACACAATTAGAATCACAATAACTCATCAAATTTAGAAGTCGATGCTCAAAAGATGGAAGAGGGTGTCATAGGTATATATTGAAGTTTCATCACAAGATTCTCAAAACCATCATCACATTGAGTATGCCTTCATCCAATGGAGATTCTCAATGATGCTCGCATCAGTCTCAAGGATCAAATTAATGTACTTTATGATCATTCAACATATTCACATGGACATATTAAGTGAACTCACAATTTCATCTTGTTAATTCTCAAAATGTGAAATCCCACTTATTTTGAGTCATTATTCTACATTTGCCTTCACTTTCCACATCAATATTTCTACTATAAATAAATGGACATGAGATTCCAATCCATCCAGACCTAGAGTTACATCCTAAGGCCACACACAAAATATCAACATAAGCATGAAACAAAAAATGAGGTCCCATCATAGCATACCTCCAAAATATTATGTACCAAATATTATTCATGGCCCAAGCTTGTTATCCACATGTTGAGCTCCAATTACAGTGTGCTTGTGCTTCATAGCATAGTTTATTGTTAGTCCTATATTCATAAGATTCTGCTTACGTGCTATGATGACGCGTGTTATCAAAATATTCTTCTATCAATGGTATCCATTCAAAGTAGAAGGTGAAAGAAGTACCTCGTTTCCTCTATGGCTTTGATTAATTCTTTGAGTATTATTTGCAAAATGTGAGAGAAAGATTGAACGAGAATTGTGAACTGCACGAATTGCTATGATAATTCCTTGCTATAGATTTGAATTCAAGAAAATAAAATTGCTGGTCGAGAATGCTAAGAATTTTTTTTTTATTTTCTTAGTGCTAGGGTTTTATTTTTTAAGGAATTAGGTCTTTTTTAAATCACAATAGATTTTTGTCATCATCATTTGAAAATGCTCCATTGTAATCAAGAAAATCACATCTTAAGATGAATTAATGTGCCTCTCAAAGTATTAGGAAAAAAAGGATTTATAGAGAGACTTCTTAAGTAAGCTCTCTAGTTTTTCAAAGAAATTAAAGGGTACTAACATTTTTTCTAAAAGAATTTTTTACCATATTGAATGTATTAGAGATGTGGTTATCCAAGTCTTATGATGGGAATTATTTAAATTATTTTTCAATTGTAGTATATCAAAGAACCCAATTTTGAATATCCAGCTATATGATATGTGAAAGTTGGTGGTCCCAAATATTTTTTATGAATGTGGAAATGATTTTTGTTATATGTAGTAGATATAACACTAACAATAGGATGTTATACAATTATAAGGATATCCCACTATTAGTGATGAACAAAGAATTAATCAAGGATGTTTTTAACCTCAACCTTGAGGAAATGCTAATATTAACTTTAGTGAGCTACAAGAAGAGTATAAGGGGGATAGATTCAATTCCAAAGTTTGATGGTCGCCCTATCATAGCAAGAGGAGTTATCATCGACCAACATCAATAGCAGAAAGTGAGTTGGAACTTTCAATGAAGATATATTTGAGGATTATTTTAGAAAAACATACTATGTTATATGCTAGGTGTTGGGAGTAGATTTCAAGCCTCAAATGACAATTCATTTGATGGTTATGGCACCTAACATTCAACACAAGGATCTTAATAGAGATTTTGACTGTGCATCTTTTATTTCTTAAGGAATTCGTAATGAATTGGTATCCTTCGAGGTAGATGACAAGACCCATTACTTTAGATGGTACTCCATATTGAGCCATATCTTCTTACATAATGGAAGAAATTTTTGGGACAAAGCCTTACATCTAAAGTATTAGACCCTAAAGTATCAGACCCCAGAAGGAGATCACATGCCTATTTAGGGGCAAACACATATTTGGTATTCACATTGTAGAACAACAGACTATGTCCTATTTGAGAAATACTTTGTGCATAAGATATTTGAATTATTGGGATATAATGAGCTAAGAATCTTTGATAGTGTCATGAGATTCTAGAGACTTACAAAGAAGAGTCCTAGGAAAGTATTTGAACATAATTGGGGTGATTGGTTTCTCCACTGAAATTGAGCAATCATTAGAGTTTATGGTGAAAATGTGGCACCTCATGTTCTACCTAAATGGGTTACAAACAAGGTTCACTTCCTCAAGATAATGTGGTAGTTAAATGAAATAGATAAGCTCCACTTGAGGAACCATAGGAAAGGTTCATTATTCCCACCAATAATAGTGTTTTTTGACTTCACAATCACATCAAAAGAAGGGTTTGATCTCTTGGAATCTAAATTACAAGTATATAAGATAAGATTGGGGAAGAAAAGGTGTGTGGGCCTAGATCACTTCATTGATCATATCAAAAATAAACTAAGAGAGTTTGATTATGAGAAACAATATGATAAATCTAGGGATTTAATTAGGGATTGCATGACTAATGTGGTAGTCAAAAATGAAAAGAAAATATGTGTACATGATCTTAAATCGGAATGGAAAGAGAAGGGACTATGAGCTTGGTTATAAAAGGGAATTCTTAGAAATCAAGGACCCAATCATCAGAATGCAAACAATATTGGATTATATTAGCTCCTTGGATGTGTGCACCACATGTTAGCTACAAGACTTGTAGGGCCTAGTGTTTAAGATCCAAACAAGGATGAGAAACAACAATTAGAGCAAGAGATGGAACAACCAATTTTTCAGTCACTAGTTATAGAAATAGAAGGTTCAAGAAAAGAAACCACTTGAGCAAGACTATTATAGAAAAGGGTGGTGCAACCTCTATTTGACTACCCTCTCAAAAGGAAATGGAGAAAATATTATTGATGTTGAGGAGATCTAGCAAGTTGTTGCCTCTCCCCAAAATCTTGAATTAGTTGGTTCCCCTCCAAAAAGAACATTGTTAAATTTAGGAGTTAATTTCATGCATGTAATGTAAGAGCCTTAGCATGCAAAGAGTTCATCTCTAATGACAAATTCATTAAATTCAGTGAATTCAAATCCCTTCTAATTAAGAATAAAATAAAGGATTTTTGTAGAGAATGATTAAAGAAAGAGGGGAATTTGATAACAGTGAGTTGAAGGATAACTCAAAATGTCATGAAGGAACTTGAATTTCATGTCGATAAGATCATCCTAGAGGAGGGAAGAAGATTGTTCAGGGAGAGTGGATGTTTACTCCTACTAGGATGGAATATAAAATTTTCTATAGCCCTATACACATTAAGAAGGCCAAATATGGATGAAGATGGTTTAGCCTCCCAAGATCAAGCAAAATAATTGTATTTTGGTTCAAAAATCATCACAAAATTTGAAACATTAGCTATTTGGGTAATATATCCTAGAAAAGACCTAAAATAGCTATGGATATAAATGAGCTCACTAGAAAATTCATTGTCAAAAGGTTGAGTGATATTGCTACTCCTCAACAAATGTACTTAGCAATGAGTAAAATATTGTTCAGTGAGGAAACACCAAAGAAGTTGCAAGTTGACTTTGAAAAATTACAAAATAAACATATCAAGCTGCTACAAGAATATAAAAGGGTGATTTCATTGATCCCTCCTACTCAAAGCATCATATTTGAACCTATAACACCATAGGCAAGTTCAAGAAATACATCCCAATAGGATAGGGAAAAATTTATGCCAAGAATTGAAGAATCAAAATAAAATCTTTAAAAGTAGAGATACAATGCACAAGTTGTAGCAAAGGAAGAAGGGAAGAATAAACTTATTGATTTTTTTATTAAAATTTATAGTCACCACTTGTCTTGTATTTTTCATAAATTTGATGACCTATGGATATGCTATAATAATTTGAGAAAGGCTTACATCAACTATTTCAATGATGAAGCATCCTTGAGGGATATAATTGGTACATGAAATCCAAGTATGTAGGTTTTTGGTAACATTTTTAGTCATGCAAAGTTTGATCCTAAGGATCCAGATGAAATCTCAAGTACACATGAGGTGATAGGACTCTCAAATGGTATATCTAAGTTTCAAAGCATACTTGATGTGATGGTAAAAGATAAAATGAATATATTTAAAACCCTTGAGGAGTATATGCTACCTCAAATACTTGATGATGATGGTGATGTTAAATCATTAGCTAATTGGGAAGTAGAGTTTCATAGCCTCACACCCAATTTAGTAGCTTTCATCATTATAGATAACAAAGTGGATCTAGTTTTGAGCAATATTGGATTGGATTTAAGTTTCTAAAATTAGAGTCTAGCCTTGATAACTTTATCAAGGAAACAAAAGAACTCCTAGATGCAAGGTAGGTGACCCATATGTGGAAGGTGGCCAAGGTTTTGAAGTAAAAGTGGCCATCAAAGGAATAGTATGCTACATGGATGAAAAAGTATAATGTGTGATGTTGATCTTTCATGTCGCTAAGACTTTACAAAATATTTTAGGCATGTGTGCCAAAATTTCAAAGAATTTCAAATATTTAGATATAAATTTTGGATATGAGATAATTAAGTAAAGCTAACCAAGATTGGAAACATGATCAAAGGTTGGTTTAACATCAAAGTTTGGTTATAAAAAGGAGTCATCAATTCAAATAAAATCATAATCAAACAAATGATATAATCATAAGAGTTGGTTTTGTGTTAAGAATTATAAGAAGTTAATCACAATGGTGCCTTGGTATTTTGGTTCTCCTACCTCAAATTGTGTGATTTTAGAGGAAAGGAAAGTATAATTCTTCCAAGAATGAGTGAAATTGAAATAAATTTGTCTTGTGCAGTTGACCCTTGGGTTGTGTAAAATTATGATGATGATACAAGTGAGCCTGATGTACATTTTTCCATAATTTCAAATCATTCCAACTACAAAGAAGGAAGTCAAAGTACCTTTGACTTATTTCCATAATGGGATAAATATCTCCCTATACCAACTATCATTTTGTGCCACATGCTACAATATGATTGGCTTAGTTCTACTTAGCCATGTGTTGTTTGAAACTCTTTTGAGGCTTGGTGTTCTATAAAAGGCTAGATCTTAAATTCATTTTGGAGGATCAAAATTTGTTGAACTTGGTAGACTTAAGATTGGCATTTTACTAATGTTACCTCTATTTTCGTGTTTTCTGTTCAATTCTAGTATAAAAAATTATATATTCCATAAAAGTTTCTAATATCAAAGCCTTTTATAGCTATCTCCTGGTCGTAAATCTTACATAGCTGATTGTTTATTCCTATTGAAAAATCCAATCTCTTTCGCTGGATTTGGGTGCATATTGACACTATTCAGTGGTAAACAATTGTTTCTTTAAACTTCTTGCATCATTCTATGTGTAGCTGTGAAGCAATCTAGTGAAGTATAGAGTGGTTTTTTCTTTGAATTAGTTCATTTCTTGGTGTATGCATGGATAATAGTTGGGAGACCTTTAAATCTTATAATCTTTAAATTGTTTTCTTTAATTTTATTTTCAATAATGTTCTTACAAATTATTTGGATTCATGAAATTTTGGAGAGTAATACATGTTGAATTTTTTGCATCTTTGTGTTACTCTATTTGGTATAACAATCATTAAGTTTCAAAACCATAGATTGTTGGAAATATGAAGCAACACCCACTTGAAGTTGTAGTCTTCAATGGATCGCCAAGAAGAGAAACATCCACACAAACAAGAAAGTAGTGCACTATGAGCAAGAAGAGAACTTAATCAAATGATGATCTATGATGAATTGATCTAGAATGCTTTACAAATGTACAAGATCCTTCCTTATATAGGCAAGGTGAGAGGAGGTTGGATAACAACCTTGGTTGCAAACGTTAAATGCTTAATGCATAATTATAAATGCATAAGTGAAATATTAAATGCCTAGATAACTATATGCCTATTATAGAGATATGATCCCATTAAATACTAGTTTCTAGAATTCCACCTAGGAAACTAACTCCTAAGTAAACTTATTAATGATGTGAATAGGTCCAACTAATAACTAGTTAGTAAATAACCTCATTCACACTAACATAGACCCCTTGTGATTAACAACATTTTTGTACAACAAACCCTAAGTGAACCTAGTACGTCAAGACCTGACATTCCTGATTCTTGGGCTAGCTAAGATCATCTAACCAAAAAATCTTAGTGATTCTTTCAAGAAAGATAGGTTCATTTATTCATATGTGCAAAGATTTATCTATATGTTGGTGTGCATGTGTAACATCCATGCCAACACTAATAAACTTTTTTTTAAAATTACAATTTTTGTACAATAGGCACAAAGGCCCAAAAATTTGCAAAAAATCAAAATTACTAAAATTTGATGAAACGGAAGGTATTTTTCATTTCTCAAGCCTTTTGGATGTAATGGCAGTGTTTGTTTGGCTCCATGACACTTAGTTGATAGAGCTATGT
>VDFB02079244.1:0-17994 GCA_007258455.2 Sequoia sempervirens | reverse complement strand
AGCTCAATCGAACATGACAACAGGATCAAAATGAATGCAGTAGCTAAAGATATATGAAGAAGGCTTCCTTAGAGATGACTCTTAACTGTCATGGACACGTAGGGGCTTCAACATTAATTTTGACCAAAAGATCTAAGATAGATCTTTTTCTGAATTGGGATATTTTTGTAAGCCCTAATGGGCCGATATCAGTCTGTATATAAGACATTTTTTTCCTTTTTGTAAATAGTTCTGATTACACACTCTCAAGAGTTAGTGATTTTTCAATCAACTTCTCACCAATGTATGTTTCTATAACTCAACCGACCCTCAATCACAACACGTAGTTTACCTTGGAGGCTTGTGTTCATGTTTGTATTGATTCTCATTTCTGTGTCTTTCTTTTGAATATGCAAAGTCTTTAACTGTGTTTATAAATCTGTATTCATATCTTAGAGCTGTGAAATTAATCTTTCCTTCCCGAGGTGTGTATGTGGGCCAAACTTGTTAGGACTAAACCATTAAGTCTAAAAGAAGTTGCTCTGAGAATAGTAATTAGGCCTTCAAGTGTATGTTCTTCCTATGTTCATTTCATGATTTCTCAAGCAGTTTGGTGTATCACCCTAGTGTAGTCCTTTAATTTATGTATCTCTTCCCTCTTTCCTCTCAAAGAAACAATAGTTTAGGTGATACCCAAAGGAAGCCGACCTTCTCTAGAGGTTCATTTCAGCTATAGGTAACCCACAGCCTCGAGATGATCCCATGTTGCTCTAGAATGCTCGGGCCGTGAACTTGGCACAGTGCAGCCTAGGTGACAACATTAATATTAAACCCAAGATTAACAATGCAAATGAAAAAATACCGGAATGGACCAATCCCTCAAAACCGATTTCACTTGACCTGGAATTTAGCGTCTCAAGTAATCTTCTAAGGTGTTAAGATTTTCAAATCATGAGCATTCATTCAAACAACCCTATTGCAATTGAAATGAATAAACCCTCACAATTGAACTAAGCACAATGAATATAAAGGTCCAGGCTAACTTTGCAAAGCAACTAACAATTAGTTGGTTGCAAAAAGTATGGACTAGGGATTGATGTAACACTTCAAATATCAAACCATAAACACCATTAAATCAAATCTAATTCTAAATATTGATTTTATTCAAAGCAATTCTAAAGATAGAATAACAAGAACCATGCAAGATAAGAAGAACACAAGTATGGCACTGAATCACAATGTCATTACTTGCATCAAACTATCCACTGTAGCAACAATTCCAACTTTCTGTTATAATATTTGCTTGAGAACAACTACTTTCTAACTCTTGCTCTACTTAATTTCGGGTTTAACCATCTCTATTCGTCATCTCTTAACTCTACAAATGAGGCAAAATGCCATATTTATAGAACCCCAAAACATGTTCTTAGATAGGGTTTTACAATAATACTAGGCACAATAAGTTGGGTCAAGAGAAATTCAAAATAAAATAAAATATGCATTAAATGCATGAATCTTCATCTAGGTTAGCCTGGGATTTCCAATGTAGCTCGAACCAATGCATGTCAAAATAATAGGGAAGCACAAATCTCGATGTAGCCAATCATTAACTACCTTCCCCTTTGTCCTTATTCTGATCCAACATTTCATGAACTTTCAAAAGCACCCTATCCAAGTCAGCCACAGGTGGTAAAGGAAAAACCCTCAGTCACCTTTCAATTGATGCAATTTCTTCCCTGGATTGTTTCACCGACTTATCCCACTCCACCTTATAAGTTAGGTGTTTGTCAATAACAACAATGTAGGTGGCCACATCATCCAATTGGTGCTCAGAAATAGAATCATCATTAATTGGAGCATAAACATCATGCCACCATTTTATCAACTATTCTAAACTCAAATACTTAGGGGAAATTTTCCTCCTTCCCGTCATAATCTCAAAGAAAGCAATGGATCCATTATACACACCAATTAGGGTATCATCAATCTGCCTCCTCTGTTTGTAAATCTTCTTCAGAACCTTTTTCCTGATTTGCAATGCTTCAAGCCACTCCCAAGGTTTAGCATCTCTGGAAGAAGGAAGAATTTTATCATTTAGTAGCTTGTCCTTGGTGTGGTCCATGATGGTTTTAGTTTTCTGCAGTAGGAGATCTGTATCTTCTTTGTCCTGAGCCAGTATTTCTTTCAACAAATCAATTGCCCTCATAACATATTTCCCAGATGAAAGAATGTCCCTGATAGCTTCATTTCCTTTTGTTTGCACTCCTTGTAGCCAATTTTCAGTAGCAAGATTGGAAGCCTTCATCTTTTCTAGCTCGGTGATAGCTTCTTGAGGTAAGGGATTCGTAGCAGAAACTGAGGGGTTAATAGATTGCAAGGGCTTCATCAGATCCTCCAAGAATTTTCTAAGTTTTTCATTTTCCCTTTTTAGCTCTTGCTTAGTTTGAATTTCCTTCCTCAATCTCCCTAGGATAACTGTGCTAGTACCCTGATAATCTTCAATATCCTACTCAACAGAAGTGGGCCCCAAATTGAAATTCTGCACATTATAATCTTTTGTAGATACCTCATCTCTATTCTTATCTAGAGGAGGGGTGGTAATGTGGACAACTCTATTGCTGGCCTCGTCTCTTTCAATCCTTGAGATGACCTTAGCCTTCTTCTTACCCTTTTCCTTTCCAATCTTGGCCAACAACTCATCCTAGTTAGGTGGAGTATCTTCCACAACAACTTTTTTCTCTTTATCTCCTTATCCAACCACTCTAGAACAATGGATTCCAACTGCACCTTATCTTGCCCAACCTCTTCCTATTGGTCTTTAGGCACTTCCTCATTCAAAGCTTGTTTCTCAAGAACCTCTATCTTGCTCTCCTTTTCTTTAACATGTTCCTCCTTATGCTCAGGGGATGGAATCTTTTCTGCTTCTTCTTCTCTTGGTGGTGATTTGATCTCTTCAGTTCCAATAGGTGACTCTACATATGCAACCAAGGGAGACTGCATTACCTTTTCAACTTCGGCCTCTGCACTGTAAAGGTCACCCTCATGAAATTCCTCCCCTTCAATATCTGGATGATCTTCAACTTTCTCATATTCACTTGGTTTGATTTAAGCTTCATGGGCAGAAGGAACATCATCATGCTGCTCCTCATGAGAAATAACTGGAGGAAGGTCTGTTTTAGCCACACTATCCCTGGGAGAAGGAGTCCTTGACCTCCTTGTTTACACCCGTGCCTTCTCTGCTGAGCTCTCTACATTTAACACCGGTGGGGTAACTTCTTCTTCTCCTACTTTGGAGCTTGCCTTCCGTGAAAATCTTATGACCCTTCTCCTTTTGGGCATAGGAAAATCAACCTCAGGACCCTACTTTTCAATTTCCTTCTATTCAGAATTCTTAGTCCTTGACCTTTTCTTAACTATTGGATTTCTTTGCTTTTCTACTTCTTGGACTTCCTCCTCCTGAACACCTTTAATCTTAATCTTGAAAGGAGAATCCAACTTACCTTTTCCCTTAGGATCCTATTCAGTTGATTCCTTGGAAGTGGAGTGAGGATCCTAATCTCCCATTAAATCATAAGTGCATTGCACACCTTCATTTTCCAACTCCCACAGTTTATGCCTTAGCCACATTCTGGTGAACTTGGTGACTAGATCCATCAACTGCTTTAGTTCTATCTTTTCTTCCTCTAACCAATCCACATCACCAATCGGCCTGTCCTTAACTGCCTTATAAGCATGGCCTTGCATCAAGTCCCCATCATCCTCAAGCTAATCAAGAACTACCTTCACATTATATAGTCAGACTGATTCAACTGGTAGGTGGGAAAAATTCTTCTTCCTGACCTCAAATTCATCACTGCAATTGGCCCAGTAGTCTTCCAAATCAACCTTATGGCTATACTCTCTACTAGCCTTCTTTTGGGCTTCACTAGTGATATCAAATCTGGACCTCTTGGAATGGAAAGATAAGCCAAGAGTACTCATCTCCTCCTCCGAAGCTTGGGAAGAAATAATGGAAGGACATGCCTCTCCAGTGCCAATCCTCAAAGGGAAGTCTCCACCAAAATCAATCTTATGTTTGTCCCTTTGGACAATAGCATCAAAGTCACATATCTGTCGAGTGACCTCCAAAAGTATGATATGATCAGTGGGATACCTTGGAAGCCTGTATGGAGCCCTTTGATAGCCATCAACCGAATGCATGAGAAGGTTGGGAATTGAATAAACCAAGCACCATATTTCTCAATTATCTCTTTGGCTTGGTCTGAAATCCTCACATGCTCTGCTCCCTGGAGTAATCTGGTGATATGCATGGTGAATGCGTCATTCACCCTCTTGTAGCTCAAGCTTCCCAAATGATGTTGAGGGTACACCTCATAGATAATATCCTATCCAAAATTGCCCTTAGTACTCAATCCCTTATATGGATGAAACCTTGCAAGAGCATAAACCAAGTATGAGGTCATTGTGAAGGTCTTAGTCTGCAACACATTGGACAACTGCTCATGAATCACTCTGCTAATGACACCTTCCCAATGGTAGTCAGTCTTCTCTTGTTCCATCCTCACAATCACATGGCACATCCAATTCTCAAACATACCAACATTCTTCAATCCAACCACCCTGCTAAGAAGGGTGATGGCATCATAATACTCCTTAATTTTTTCCTTGAATAACTATTTAGGCAATTTAGAATAGTGAGACTTAGGCCTCTCCAGCCAGAAATTGATAATTTGCTAAGATTTCATAGTTTGTTCTTCATAGTATTCTTGAGCCGCCTTCATGTTGAATGCCACCACATTAGATCTATCTGGCATATCAAAATTTTGAGCTATGGAGACAAGATTCAAGATCGCCACAATCCTGTCTTGAGGACCAATAATTCTTTGTGCATCACTGTCATAGTGCTTGGCACACTCAAGGAACAAATCATAACACTGCACCATGGAAGGGAAACCAGTTGCATGTGACAATCCTGATTCTAACATCCTCTTAGCCACTAGAGGAAGGTCTTGCCTACCATTCTACCTTTGAACTCCTCATAGTCCCATAGCCCAACATTGGTATCTATTACCTCTGACCAGACAGAAGTGATCTTACTCTCTAGAATCTTTCTCTTGATTTCCATCTTTATTATTTTTGCTTCGGATATGGAAGATCCCTCCATGTTACCCTTAGCCTTTCTAGCTATTACCTTGCTTGATTCATCCTGTACTTGACAAAGGAAACATAATAAAGATCACACCAACAAAGGTTAACCAATCAAAATCATCATTAAATCACATTAGATCTCATATAGAATAATCATGTTAAGCTTCGGGTTTCAGGACCATCCACAAAATCCAAGCCAGGGAGGAATTCAAAAAATTCTGGGCCAGACGGATTCTAGCGGAATGAACAAGAAAACACCAATTAGCAATTCAATCCGATTACTATTAATCAATAAACATGTGAGATCTAAATATAGCATGAAATAACCATAAAATGCATAGTCATCCATTAACACATCATGCTATTTCAAATTCCTTCATATTTCATCAAATTCTGGGAAAATCTGCCATGGACGGATTTCCGCGAAGGCATAGACACTTTGCAAATTTCGGGAAAAATAGGGAGCCAAGGATTTCAGGAAAATCCAGTGTCGACGGAAATCCGTAGATAAGGTAAAACTTTGAAAGTATGTGGATTCTGGGAAAACAAAGGAGATCGGGAAAATTTGCCAAAGATGAAAAATCTCGGACTGAGGAAGAAACCCGAACTACAACAGTAAATCACGATTTCGCTTCGATTGATGGATTGATCATAAATTTTGACAATATAGTCCTGAGACAAGTTTGAGATGGGCCTTCCATAGGTTTTCTTAGAATTCTAGGCTAATTCAAAAGCATACTAAAGATAAATGGTGATGCCCTAAATCCAACTCTACAAATCTGCCATTAATGCACAAGCAAGCTCAGGATTCAAGCATTTCAATTGCTAATTCTTTACTAGGGGGAGATTATGGTTCTTAAGCAAGTTATCATAATGTGAGTACACGAACAATAACATAAACTACTTGGGACACCAGAAATTAAACCATATCACGCAGCCCTAGCATCAAACTTCCAAACATGCAGAAATTTGAACCCCAATAAACTCAAAATGCCAAAGCAATGCAAAATTTCATCAATCAGAAGTAGAGCAATCAAATACATACCATTGATGAAGCAAAAATTGGTCTCAAAAATAACAAACGTGAAATTAGTGGCACTCCGCGAAGAATAGCAACAAAATGCATAGGAAATCACTGCCTAAACCCATAATCTGCAAACTCAACACTTCAAATAAAATAGAACACCTTCAAGAACAAACTACTCAGCTCAATCGATGACAAACAATAAACATAATGGCATAAAAGACCTCAAAGATCGATTAAATACATCGTTCAAATCTCGTACAAAAACATTTAATGTAGTCGAAAAGATAGCCGGGAAAATCGGGGAACCCGACGACGGGACGAAATCCAGAAAAATCTATCCCACATGGAATTCTGTGAAGATTGAAAATTTATAAATCACAGTGCTCAGATGGAGTCCAAGCAGGATCCGAGAAAATCCAATCGGGGTGGAAAGTCCTGAACTTCAGTGAAAACCCAAACTTAGCTCAAAATTAAAGATCTTCAATGAATAACTTAGGGGAACCACCTAGGCCATCAAAATAAACATTTAAGCACATGCCAAAGTAAGATAAAACCTCAAAATGAAAGGGCCAAGACACCAAAACTGAAGCGAAAGAGGGCCCCTGCCTTCAATGGGGCTTGTATGCGAAAACTGCAAAACACTACTATAGAATGACTCAAAACCTAAATTGCATTTTCCTTAAAACCATCAAACTTTACAATTTTCTCTGCAACTCTACCTAGACTCAACCAAAAATTATCTAACTTGCTAACCCATACTTCTGGCCTTGAAATCATTCTTATAGAAATGAAGGAGAAAACAAGCATTGGGCCAAAAAGCACATGCGTCACCAGCCAGTTGGATTGCTTTGTGACATTCCAAAAATTTTTACAACAACAATTTCCTGGAGAATCCTCTTGTTCATCGTGCCCACTGAGAATGATTGATGCAACAACAAAGCTTCAAGAATTCCATGCCAAGATTTCCGCCAAAAACAAAACTGTAATCCATTGTAATTGCAATAGTTGAATTGTCAACCGTTAACAACCTACTCCCTTTTACTCCTCCTCAGTTAAATATATGTTTACCCATTTCCGATATTCCTCATTAGTTGGCCAATTAAAATTGATCACCTCATTTACCTTGTCACTATAAGGTGTATACTTAACTACCACCTAATTTGCTTCCCTTTCAAAAGATTCAAAGAATGAACTAGTGCTAATAATTTTATCCATATAGCTCACCAATAAATCATAATCCGATTCATCACAAATTAATCTAATTTGACAATTGATGGCCTCATTTTCCCAATCCTGCCATTGTTGGAGTGACCTGATATTTCCCTGCTCATCAATTATGTCAGGTAGCAATGTGTCGCTCCAATCATCAAAGTTCGCCAATTCTCTGATCTTCCTACTCAATTCATCTGGTAAGGTCTAAAAAACTTGTAATGACTTAACTAATACTTGAGTAGTCCTTAATGATTTGGGCCTATTATTTACATCAAACCTTGAAGCTTTATACATGATGTCAAGATCCTTGGCCCTAGGGATCCATCTTTCAATTAATGGTACTACAACCTCCTGATCCCTATCAATATTCTTTATTGCACTTAATAATAAATAATATAAATAATGCACGGATGACAATCTATAGTCAACTTTCTCATTTAAATGTCTCAATACAACATTTACAACCTCCCTTTGCTTTAAGAATATTCCCTCCTCACTCACCTTCAAGGATGCTTGTAACTCTGAAATCTTATGCATTAGCTGCTTCTTTGAAAGATCAACAAAGTGTTCCATTTCTTCATCAAATATCTCTAAAGTAGGGCTAAGGGAAGGAATTTGACTAGGAAACCCTGATGTAGACATAATAGGAGAAGCAGGAGGCACTGACCTTGATGTGGAAGGAAATGTTTTGATCCCTAGAGTACTTGATGTCTCCCCAATCTGCTTGTTCTTTAACCTGTCCACCTCAGTCTGCAACTCAACATTCCTTTGCTGCATCTTGCTATATTCTTTAATTATGGCATTGTACTTCTCCATTAAGCTTTTCTTTTCAGCCTCCTCTCTTTCAGCAGTCTTTTGGGCCAATTTGGCCACATTTACAGTCAAATTAGTAGCCTCTGTCATTGAGGTCTCTAAATCTCTCTTTATTATCAACCCTCCTCTTAGATTTGGGTTAATATTAGTAACATTTCGCTTTCTTCCTTGAGGGGCCAAAGCCCAAATTACTAAAGTTTCATACTCTTCACTGAAGGTAGAATCTTGCAATGCCACCTTGACCTCTTCTTCAGAATCTTGTAGGGGGTACTTGGACTTCAGAATAGCATTGAAAGCTACAACATCTGCAATGTCCCATTCAGGTAAAATCAAGACACTAGCTTGATTTACTAATTTTCTCCCCTCCTCAGGAGTGACGTTCTTGAACTCTTCCATTAGTTCAACTTTCACTTCATCATCATTCTCCTAGTTTGACCTATCAGGTCTCAATTCTCTTCTCCTCTTGCATTTATCTTGATATTCTTCCAATTTCATTCTCCATACTAGTTGCAAGAAGACCAGAGTTTTTACAAATGCATTGTCATCTAGAAACTCTTTACATGCCTCCATTCTTGCATCTTGTACACATTTTCCTTTCATATCCAAATTAGAGTGAACCAATTCAGCCGGCCTAGGAGGGGAAGGCATAACTATCTGGATGTCCTGGTCAGTGACAAAAATCTCATCCACCAAATCCTCTTGTGATTGTTCAATTCTTTTCCTTTTAGGGCTTGTCTCTGATGGTGGTGGTGAGGGACTATTTTCAGGTGATGCATCCAAGTCAATAATCTTGATTGCTCTAGGCGTTTTGAAATTTGGACCTTTTTGTGTAGGCAATTTCATTATTTTCTTTCCCTTTCTATCCTCTTCTTCTTCATCACTACTATCATTTCTCTTCCTTTTGTAAATAGGCCATCTTTTTGTAGGTTGGTAAGCTGGCCTCACTTCAATTGGTATGGCATCTTGCTCCTGTATGCCCAAAACAGACTCCAAGTTTATCTTTTTGGTCATCAAGGTGCCCATGATTTCTTTCAAGTTTCCCATCAAGAAGTCAATTTTCTTATGATATGAACTAAACTCCATCAATGGATCATACTTTGGATCCATTTTATGCACAATAGCCAATAGCTTGTCATAATCTACCCACTTCTCCTTGTTCAACTCCTACCTATTTAGGTCAAATTCATTTCTATTCAAGTCTTCAGGGAAGTTGAACTCATGCACAAACTTACCACCTTTTATCCTTTTTCTGAAAAGAGAAAAGAAGCCCTCAGGATCATGTTGTCACTTGGGGCCACACCTCAAATGGTATTCCTCAAAAAATTTCCCAAAATGTATCCAACCTCCCTTTGAAAAAACAAAATCTGACACTATAGTGTAATCTGGGAAGAATGTTCCTTTACCTTTCCCAGTAAGGTTGTCCTCATGAATACAACCAATCTGCCACATGAATTCTACAAACCACACTCTTGGTGGCACATTGTACGACAATATATGAGGTTCCCATGAAAACCATACACCCTCAAGATAGTGCTGACTGGGTATGGAATGATATCACCTCAGTTATGGAAAACCTTCAATTCTGGCTTCCTCCCCTTTGGTTTGAGGAAATCATGCAACTCCTCAGGAATTCTGGGTACATTTACCATCAGCTTGGATCTCAATCTAGAAGTAAAACAATTGTCAAAATGCACATAACTGGTTTTTTCCCTATTACATGATAAATATGTAGTCCATACCTACACCGACAATCTTTCTCCATCAACCCACTACCTTAACTTCATCTTCTCAGAGAAGAATTCAACATTCTTATATAAGAACATATACATTAACATGGAATACCAGAAGAATGGAGTGCCTATATCATTTTCTGCAACTTTAACAACCCTTCATGTATCTTTTGACCCAATGAAGCAAAATCATAAATTGTTGAGAAATTAGGGTGTTGTATTTACCCATAAACATGTAAACAATAAGGCATCATATTTGGGGTGAAAGCCAAAATTTGGCACAATATGAGTAAAAGGTGACCAAAAATGCTTTGCAAGCAATTCAATTTGAAAGGTTCTTGGTCATAAGGGCTAATATGGGTACGAACCTCCTGACCTAGCCAAATGAGGTGGGAGAAACTTAGCTCTGAAAAGTGATTTCGACCTCCCATATTCTTGCTTCATCTCTTCAAGATCAATAGGAACCAAGAATGTACTAGGATCACTTAGATCAAAAACCTGTCAAAATTCCTCTTTGTTGATGCTTAACAAAACCTTTCTATCATTATCTCGAATCACCCATGTGACAGGGTCATATTGTGCAGCCATTGCCCTAAGCAAGTCTATATCAGGGAACACATTCAGTACCACTAACTTCCCCATATCATACATCCAACCATTAGAAAAGGGGTGGGTAAAATTCCTCTATCTGAACCACAATCTAAACATCTCTAGACTAGTAAGAGGAACCCTAGCATCAACTATGTTAGAACAAATATATACTAATCCCTCCCCTAGAGTTTTTCCTCACATCAAAACCAACCCCTTCTTCCTATCATTTGTCGACAAGGGAAATTGATCCAGGAAATCATCATATAAGTTTCTACTTAAATAATCAATCTAGCCAAAGTGCTGCTTTGTCAGTGCCATTCTGAGTAAACTAGGGCTTCCTTGCTATTTCAAACTTTAAACAAACTAGGGCTTAGCAAAATATGAAATTACAAAACAAAACCTTACAATTTCCCACAATTCAATTAACTTATAGCCCTAAAACAACTATCGATAAGCCCTATGACAAGCACACAACAAATTTCCCCCAAATTCAAATTCAGAATAACCAGGTGATACAAAAATGAACTCACAGATTTACGCTTGTAGAAACCCAAATTCTTGTTGTAACAATTTGTAACTTCATCCTTGGCTCCGCAACTGCTCCACAAAGATGTTTGAATGCCTTATGATACCAAAAGTAGAAGAAAAATTACTTTATTTCGATCAAACCCTAGTAGTAGATGTCATGTCTGCCATTAAAGCTTACTCGCATGCTGCACGAATGACTCCAATTGCATTCGATGCAGATTCAAATATTGGTCGTTGATCTTTCACCTTGGTTAGATCATCAAACGAATACCTTCAAATCAAACTGACATAATCTCCATCGTGGCAACAAGGGGCCCACCATACCACGTGGCGCTCTCCCATGATATCACAATCAATAAAAACCGCACAACTTCTAATCACGCGATGGAAGGAAACTATGAATCTTCAACCATTAACAATCCAATTCATCCAACACAGTCATCAACTTTTTCTTTAACCATCGAGCACCTTTCCTACCAAGATTATAACATCTGCATTGATTTGAAGCACGTGCATCTCATAAACACTTTAGTAACCCACTGCATAATGTATTAAAATCAAATAGATGCATCAAAGTATTTTATCATCCCTTCGACATCACCAAACGAGACACATGGCACTTTCCCATGATATCACGATCAACCAAGATAGTGTGGTGGGGTCATTGCAGGATGGCAGGGAACAACTGAGATCAAATGATGATTGATCAACGGTCATGCGAACTTGTCCCTCTGCAAAATAAAAATGTTTATTAAAGGAATAAGGGGATACCATTGGGCCAACGAAAAACAATGACATAAGTTGTCACTTAAATGAGGGAGCGTGAGACCATCCAAGACTTAGGAGAATAAAATTAAATGAAGGAAATAAAATGATAAAACTAAAGAGGGCCAGACCTAGACGAAGCGATGGGACTTAAGATGTTTTTAAATATCTAAAATGTAACAACGAATCGTCGCTTCCCTAAGGCATAAAGATAATACTTGGGTTTTACATGAAGACAAAGTGAAACCAATAGGCTTTTTCATAGATGACCCGAGGAACACCGTGAGGATCGACTTTGAAGTTCCATTAAGGTAGATGGTTAAAGAGTTAGAAGATGAAGGAATATTGAAGGATAGAGGGAGTCGGATCCATCCAAAATTCGAAGTCAAGTCGTTCAAGTCCGTCAAAACTTTCATCGGCAAAACCAGATCAAGTCCGTTCCGTCCAGAGATTCAAATCGAGATCAGAAATCGGCAAATCATCACTTTTCAAAAATCAAAATCCTCAAAACGGAGGAGGGGAAGAGGGGAAGAAACAACCCATTATGTTTGTACATGGATAAAAATTCATAAAATTAGATCTCCCTTCCATATTTCATTGAAACCTAGGCTTGAACCTCTCATTTCACATGCTTTTCTTCATAAAACTCTTGAGGACAACAACTATACCTTCTTTATTTCTCATCCTACACCTTATTCATGCATCCTACAATTACAACAGTATCCATGGGGCCTCTTACACAAGTTATAGTAATCACAAAAAGTGTAAGAGCCCCTTTATATCATGTTTGGACTACAAAACCCTCAAAAATAGGGTAACCCGGCTGTATGCAAAAAAATGAAGCTTTCTAACTCAAATCAACACCTTAAGTCCTCAAATTAGATTCAAATCAAAGCTAACACATATTTTCATGACCTAGAATTGATTTCAGATCAAAATATGGCTGCATGTGACTGTATAGTGCTGCATAACAAGAAAAATACAATTTTTTTGAAGAAAAACATAGATTTTCGAATGTCAAGAGCTTGTATTTTAAATCCTCAGTCATCAACAACCATTATAATGATCACTTTATTCCTTATAAAGGCATTTACGTGTCAACCATTGAACAACCACCTCTACAACTAACATTTTAATCTTTTATGATCACATGAAACATAAAACACACTAATTTCAAGGTTGTTAACATCACTATTGAAATGTTTTAATTTTTTGACCTTTCAAACATTAAGAAGCACATCATTAAATTAATTATGTAATTGCATAAAAATTAAAAACATCATGAATTAATTATGTAATCACATAAGTCAAATATAATTATATCAAGAAATTAATATCAAATAGATAATATAATCGCATAACTCATACATTTCAATGTCATTGATCTTCTTCTTCATCCAACTCTTTGTCTGTATCATCCGATCTCGATTCGACATTGTAAGGATTGGTCATATCATCATCGTCGTCATCGATATAAGTTTCGACAATGTCATCATCGACATGGATATCATCTTAATGAACATTAACTCCTACATCATCATGATCTAGTTCCTCCTCTTTGACATCTTTGTAGGGACATCATCAACTAACTGTTGATCCTGATCATCATCTACATCATCTTCTAGTTCTTCGGTATCTTCTTCTTCCACCACATTATACTTTATCGGCCTTCTTCTTGGATCATGTCTAACAAAAAATGACCAACCTGGTTTACCCGGAACCTCTGAGTAAAATATCTGCTCACATTGGCTTAGAAGAACATAGGGCTCATTTCTAGCTTGCTCGATTGACCTTGTATTAACCATGGTCAATCCATTATCATGTTCAATAATAGTTCTCTTAGGATCATTTTCATTCAATCATAGCTTGTACCATAGAATGACAAACAAGATTAATCTGAAGAACTTAAAGTCACACTTAGTATATCATCCAAAATCCCATAGTATCTATTTTCTGAGACTTCTGGATGTATGTCGCTTCTAGATGAAACATTAGTCACCTAAAAACTATAGTTATACTAGAATCACAAATTTTCTTCATGTCATCCAACATTTTGATTCAAAATTTATGACTATTGCGCCACATAGCCTTGTGGTGTTTCACCTGCAATATGTCAAACATGTAAAAATTATTGCAATATTGTCAGTTGATAAACATATTTATTCTTGGCCAAATGTATGCAAAGAAAACAATCTCAACATATATATACATCAATATAATTGAAAATAATTAAATAATATGAGTGATTAATATATTTATACGTACCTGTTTATCTCTTAAACCATATGCTAAATCAATTCCCTTTGTGTAACATTGGAATCTCCATTACGATGAGCTTTTTTAACCAATGAAGCCACACCTTCCCATGTTAATGCGCGACCAAATTGTTGACATTGTTCAATTCATACCATCATCCAATCAAGATTGTTTGCGATGTACAAATGTAATGCATCCCACTCTCGACCAACTATATCAAAAAAATTCAAAATTCACAAACGATGTATAATTAGTTAAATACCATAGTATGCGACCTTAATTTATAATTGATGTATATTGAACATTAAAAATTAAATAAGTACAATATACATAAAAACCATATGTAAATGTATTCCAATTAATCTCCATGATCATCTTATAATTACCTCTCACTTTCCTCAATCTAACTTTCCTTGTCAGGTACTCCCCTTTGAATTTGTTAATAGAATTGGGATCCCAAATGCAATCTACATGAATCTTTGCTGCAAACTTAGGAAGATATTCACTAATGTACACCATGGTCTGGTATACCATATATCTCTCCACTATAGAACCCCCAGGATGTGCTCTTTGTCTAACCAAAGCCTTCAAAAATTTCAAGTGTCTCTCAACCATCTACATTGACCTTGTGTGTACAAGTCCACACAATTCAATCTTCTCAACTTGGTGTATGAAGTAGTGTTCTTGTGCATTGAAAAATGTCGAAGGTAGACACTTTTTCATTTCACACATTAGACGAGGAATTTTTCTGTTCCAATAATTTATATCTTTTTTTATCGATTTATTTAGATGACAACCATCTACAAGTGATTCAAGGCACAAATATATTAACGATATTTAATAAAAATATATAGTATATTACATAACAAGTAAAAAAATGGCAATTATAAGATGTATAAAACAAATTGAACAAATATTGCTACTTACCTCATGTATTTTCCAAGATCATATATAACTTGCTTGACATTGTTGTCGAAGTTGTCTGGGAGAGATAGAGGTAGAACGTACTGCAACAATTATAAAATAATCTTTTCATTATTTTTCCAAAAGTAGTAAACATAATACATTGAAAAGTACATGCATTATACAAGTGGATATAATATACCAGAATAATTACCTTAATGAAGGTATGCCAATCATGCGTTTTCATCCCTGACCCAAATTCACCTTTATTTGTTATTATATTGTTTATGTTCGCAACAAATCCTATGGGAAATCAAATTTTTTGTATGACTTCTTTTATAGCATTGCTTTGCTTCTTTATTAATAACCAAGGAAGGGAACTTATATTAATTTTTTCTCCATTGCTATTTAATTGAATGACATTTTTCATTGCATGTTTGGATTCTTGAATGTCACTACAAATTTTGACAAATTTTTCTTTGTCATGCCTTCCATCCAATATTTTCCATAATGTTTCTGTTATATTTTTTCCGATATGCATTGTATCAAACAAATGCACAATTTGTAGTTGTTCATAGTAGGGCAACCTACTAAATTGTCTGGGATAACTTTTCAGTCCCTGTGGAAGCCGACAATTAATGCCTTGATGACTTTTGTGAAGCATATAAGTTAAACAAATTAATAACGACAATCATTGTCAATTATAGCATGAGTAAACACAACACAATATAAAAATATAAATTCAAAACATATTATTTATGATAGATAAACAATTTGATTCCGATGTATAACTTTGACGATTAATTCTATTATATTCCAACTTCCATAGGCGAGGTGTCATTCTTTGTGGTTTTGATGTAGTCTCTTCTTTCCCATTGAAAAGATGTTTTTCAGTAGTTTGATACTTATGATTTCTATGGAGGAAGTGCCTATACTCATCAAACACCTGATTTCCTAAACTTGTTGAATGATGAGATTTCATCTTTGGACCACAAATTGGACATGCAAATTTTCCCTTTGTTTGATAACCTGCAAGATCATATATAATTGGATTAAATATGCCAATTTTTATAATTATATATAATGAATAGATTATTTTAAAAACATGCATGATATCTACGTCATAAAATTAAATATTGTTAAAGTGTAGTTGAATGTTATAACATACCATAAAAATGTGTTAGCCCTAGGGCATCATGAATTGTCATACAAGCATTGCATGGAATTGAAATTGTCTTTGTCCTATTGGTCTAGAGACGTTATACATAGTGATGCCATTCCATAACTTTAGTAACTCGTCGATAAGAGACTTGATATATACATTCATATCTTTAACTTGGTACTTACCTAGTTGAATGAACATAAACGTTACATAATTATTATAACCATTTTACTGCAATATATATAAATTAATGTACATGACTATTGAATAAAAAAAATATAAGTCATTATGCAACAAATAAGACAAATGAGATGCTACTACGTTAAAGTTAATTGATGTAAACAAATACCTAGAACAATTATTGACAACATTATGTGCTCCCTCTTTATTGACATCCATAGAGGAATGTTATTGTTGATAACAAAAACAGGCCACATTGAGTAAATATATCTCAACTCTCTAAATGGATTGACACTGTCCACTCCCAATGTAAGCCTGAGATTACAAGGTTCTTCTTTAAAGTGTGGCCATGTTTCCTCCATTTCCCTAAATGCAGAACCATCCGCAAGCATTCAAAGAATGTCATCTCCACTTCTATTCTGTGCATGGTAATCCATAAATTGTGCTAAGCTTTCGCACCTAAATAATCGTTGCATCCGTGGAATAGTGAGAATATAACAAAGAACCTTGTGAGACACCTTTTTTGTTAGTTGATATGTTCGATACCTACTAATATGACATTTTTGGCATTCTATTGCAAATTCATGTTGTTTATGATATATAATATGATCATTGGGACATGCATCTATTGCTTGATACTCTATCCCGATATATTTCATAATGCTAGATAAATCTTGGTATGGGTGAGGTAAAATATTTGATGGTGGTAACAAAAATTCACTAATCAATCTACAACAAAAAATAATTTTTTAATATAAAGAATATTAATGGTACATATTTCATCCTTTATTTACTAGTGATGAATTAACAACAATTAAAATAGATGACAAAAGATGACATCTATGACATACCTTAACATCTCTGAGATTTCTATGTTTGATAAACTATTCATAACCTTCAAGTTCAACAACAACAATACAATAGAGAGAAGAGTTGTTTGGGAGCCTTCATAAAGGGGCTCATATGCCTTCTCAAGTACAGGTAAATCATGAACATCATCAAAGTCATCTTGATCATCATGATCAGCTCTACTACTAAATGTGTTATGGATCAATGTATCTGTACCATCATCTTCAATTGTGTTTTCTGGTGCATGATAATCTTCTTCCATAGGATCATTAACTTCATCTTTGATATTCACAGCTCCATGTTCGTCTGCTTGAAAAACCACATTCTCCGGGCCGTGATAATCCATATCATGTTCCCTAGGGCACCCCACCTTTATAATAATGATAGACACAAATAAACCATGATCATGATCAAGTGATTTTATATATATATATATAATGTTAAAACGATATAAACATTTACAAATTCAATCAATATAAACACATATAATGAAAAACTTACCAATGGAAGATAATCATGCCCCCCTTCAATGTGACCATGCTTCCTACAATGTTTCTTAGCTATTGTGATTAAAATTTATCTCGTCTTTAATCCCTTGCAATTATTGTAAGGACAATAACATTTCCCATCACCCTTTCTTTTCAATCTAGCCCACAATCTATCAAGTGTCTCTTCATTTTGTTCTGGACTAATATTATCTGACATGATTTTTCTTTAACAAGCTTGACTATTTAGATCTTCAAAAAATATCAAACTCACACTCCAATAATTTTTATTCATAGACAGGTAACATAATCTAATAATTTCAATATTTTACACCAAAAAATTTGGCATGCAACCACTCCTGCAAA
>VDFB02079243.1:0-79905 GCA_007258455.2 Sequoia sempervirens | reverse complement strand
TGTAGAATGTATGGATGATTTGGGAAATTCTGCAAAAATACATGGGGTACAACGAGAAGTCAAGACGCGACAAATATCAGCCATGCAACTCAAAAGAAACAAGAGGAAAGGATGCCAAATATTTGCGGTCAAAATGGAAGAAGTTAGGGAATATAAAGAAAGTACATACCATGATGATATGATAATGCAAGCCCAGAGTCAGAAAGGGGAAATGGAAATTGATTTCAAAGAAGAAACTTTTGCTGATAAGTATCCCTACCTTCGGGAATACCAAGACGTGTTTCCTGAAGAGCTGCCTGGGTTACCCCCTAGGAGAGTGTTTGACTTCACCATCGACTTGGTTCCGGGAGCCGAACCAGTCTCTAAGGCACCATATCGGATGACTACCGTGGAGTTGATGGAGCTAAAAACTCAGTTACAGGAATTGTTGGATAAAGGCTTAATACGACCCAGTGTTTCACCTTGGGGTGCGCCAGTCATATTTGTAAAGAAAAAGGATGGAACTCTTCGCTTGTGTATAGATTATAGAATGCTGAACAAGCTTACCATCCGAAATAAATACCCTCTACCTCGTATAGACGACCTATTTGATCAGATGAAAGGGGCAGCAGTGTTCTCCAAGATAGACCTAAGATCAGGGTACCATCAACTCAGGCTAAAAGAGGAAGATGTTCATAAGACGGCCTTCCGAACCAGATATGGACATTACGAGTTTACAGTACTGCCTTTTGGACTTACCAATGCTCCGGCTGCATTTATGAATCTGATGAACAGCATATTCCGAGATTGTCTAGATAAATTTGTATTGGTTTTTCTTGATGATATACTCATCTATTCTAAAAATGAGGAAGAGCATCTTCGACACCTTCAAATAGTTCTTCAGCGGCTAAGAGAGAATAAACTTTATGGGAAACTATCGAAATGTACCTTCTTCCAGAAAGAAGTGCAGTACCTAGGGCATATAATCTCTGCTAAGGGAATCGCAGTAGACCCAGCAAAAATAGAAGCAATTGAGAGTTGGCCAGAACCTAAAAATGTTCATGAGGTCAGAAGCTTTATGGGATTGGCAGGATATTATCGGAGATATGTCAAAGATTTTTCTAGAATCACCCATCCCATCACGTCTCTCCAAAGAAAAGGAAAAAGGTTCGAATGGACAGCGAAGTGCCAGGAAGCATTTGACACCTTGAAGGAAAGATTGACGACTGCACCAATCTTAATCGTACCAGATCCGAATGGGCAATTTGTAGTAATAACAGATGCGTCTGGAGATGGACTAGGAGGAGTATTAATGCAGGAAGGAAAGGTGGTGGCCTATGAATCTAGGAAGCTGAAACAGTATGAACAGAATTACGCACTGCATGACCTCGAGCTAGCAGCGATAGTACATACTCTACAAATGTGGCGACATTATTTACTGGGAAAGACCTTTGAACTTAAGTCGGATCATCAAGGGTTGAAATACCTATTTACTCAACCCAACCTAAATGCACGACAAAGAAGATGGATGGAATTGATATCCGACTATGACTTCGAGATTAGCTATATAAAGGGCAAGGAGAACAAAGTAGCTGATGCCCTAAGTCGGCGAAGACACATATCTGCTATGGCAACTATCCACACCGACTTCAAAACGCAAGTTCTGCAAAAACTAAAAGAGGATACCTACTATAATCAAATACGAGAAGCTCTCCTGGCAAACTCTCAGGACCCTAATTATGAGGGATTCCAGATAGAAGAAGATGGACTTTTGAGATTTAAAGGCAGGATGTACATTCCAGACTCATCTGAATTAAGGAAAACCATTTGGAGAGAAATTCACACCGCACCGTACTCAGGCCATCCCGGAATAACCAAAATGTTGGCAGATGTGAAACCTCTATATTTTTGGAAGGGAATGAAGAAGGATGCAGCTAGGTTTGTCGCAGGATGCTTCGAATGTCAGAGGGTTAAAGCTGAACATCAACATCCAGCAGGGTTATTACAACCCCATAGCATACCAGATTGGAAGTGGCAAATTATCAGTATGGATTTTGTACAAGGGTTGCCCATGACAAGAAATAGACATAACACTATCCTAGTGGTAGTAGACCGACTCACCAAAGTGGCACATTTCATACCAGGAAATTTGACAGATGGAGCTTCTATAGTTGCGCGAAAATTTGTGCAAGAAATATTTCGTCTACATGGTGTACCCGAGAAAATCATTTCTGACAGAGATGCAAGGATAACATCTAGATTTTGGCAGACATTATTTTCTGCATTAGGGACACAACTAAATATCAGCACAGCTTATCATCCTGAAACGGATGGCCAAACCGAAAGGGTTAATCAGATCTTAGAAGACCTACTGAGAATGTATTGTATGGATCAGCAACATAAGTGGGAGGAATATTTACCCTTGGTAGAATTTGCCTACAATAATTCATATCAGTCAGCTATCAAAATGGCACCATTTGAAGCTCTATATGGCAGAAAATGCAGGACCCCTATCAGTTGGAATAGATTAGAAGACAGGGTCATTTTAGGACCAGAGATGCTCCAAGAAATGGAAGAACAGGTCAAGATAATTAGGCAAAGGTTGAAAGAAGCTAATGATCGCCAAAAGAGTTATGCTGATGCAAAGAGAATCCCTAGACAATTCGTTGTGGGAGACAAAGTTCTTTTGCGTGTCAAACCTCATAAAAGCTCTATTAAATTTGGAAAGACTTCAAAGCTAGCCCCAAGATATGTGGGACCTTTTGAAGTACTGGAAGTTATCAATCCTGATGCTTACAGAATTGCTCTGCCACCAGCTCTCGCCCGATTGCACAATGTGTTTCATGTATCTTACCTTAAGAAATATTTTGCAAATTTTGAACATATGATTGACTGGAAATCTTTGCAGGTGCAGGATCCAGGGGTGATTACTTTAGAACCAATTCGAGTGCTCGAGACGCGTAAGTTGCACTTACGTAATCGAGAGGTGGTTCAATGTAAGGTCCAGTGGGACCAGTACTCAGAAGAGAATGCCACCTGGGAGGACTATGATGAACTCCTTCGGAATTTTCCTTATTTATTTCAAACTATATGAAATTTTGATTTTAGAACTTGATTATCTAAATAAGTAATCATCGAGGACGATGATTCATAAGGGGAGGAGTATGTCACAACCCCCCCTAGAACTTAATAAGTTATGGTATTGATGACATGGTCGTTATTTCCGTTATTGAAACATTATCCTTCTTATGAATATGAATTAAAAGATTTAATAATTGTTCTAGTTTATTTTATCTCTTGGCAAATGAATGAAATGATGGATGATTATTTAATTGTGTAAATACAATTATAGATGATGTTGTTACGTATATCAATGAGAAACAATATGTTAAGAATAGTCTAACTCTGGCTTTTGGTGTCAAGTGATTGCAGGACCATCAACGCAAGAAAAGAAAAGGGACCGTCATCAGGGAGAAGACACGGTTGACAAGGATTCGATTGTTATCAAACTCTGGGAAGCAAACGAGGTCACAAATGATCTTGGCCTTGGTAAAATAAATGATAAATAATAAACCTTAAAAAGAAAACTTTTGATATTTTCACTTTATAAGGAATTATAAATATTATGATAATAACTTTTAAAGATTTTTAAATAAATTAAAGCCCTAATCTAAATTAGGGGCTGTTATGCCAAGTCGTTTAAACGATTTTTGTAGTGGTTGCGCGGGTAAGGAGAGAGAGGAGACCGATGAACGGAAACCAAAAAGATCTCCGCATATACCCGCTCGTACTGCACCTCGCATTCAAGAGAGGCTCGATGGGAAGGCTTAATGCTAATCCATTTAAACATCGACCACCAAAGGATTCCGCTTCTTTCAATATTTTCTTTGGTCTGGCCGCTTGAGCTGGATAGGAGATGCCTTCCGCCAAGGTTAGTCTGGCTTGCTGTTCTTGTCTTCCTGGGAATCGTATGGAAATTCCTCGTCCGTTTAGGTGGTCTTCATACACCTTTCGGTCTTGCTCATTGGCTAAAAATACCTCCTCGCGCTCACAGTCTCTTCTGGAGGCAAGGTGAGTGGAATTGCCAGGGTCGGCAACCAATTCCACTGTGCATGTCATTACACCATTCTTTTCCCTTCTTCTTATATGAATTCTTTATGCAATCAATTTCTTCTATGCTTTAATGGAGCATGTGAATGAATGATTTTGATTATATTTTATGCCGGCTGTTCCTTAATCTTATTCCTGCTCTGAGATTTTAATGTGGGATTCTGGATTTCTTCTCACCGAACCGTGAGCCTTTGGATTAATATAAATGTCATTTAATCTTCCTTAATCGGGTCATACCTTCAAGAGTAAAATCTGGAGATGATTGTTCTTCTTTCTCCATTCTCGGATCTTGCATTATTCTCCTCATGCAATGCCGATCTAGGGAGTTTTCTTGCCTTGTTTCTGGTAAACTGTAGACAAACCCTGAAACGACTTCTGTCTTCTTTCTATTCTTTAATCCTTGTTTTTCGGAACGGTACACCTGGGCAGAACATCAAGCATTACCAGTAGTAGGAGTTTAGTTGCTTAATGATGAAAGCCATTCAGAAGATGTCCTGCTTATAATTTAAAATAAAATAAATACAAAACAGATGAGGAACCTCCATATCATCTTCAACTGTTCACCAAGCAGGAGATGGTACATCCATCTTGGCTCACCTAGTAGATTCCAGTACTGTTTACAAATACTTCAATATTTGAATAGAGTCTTTTCGAGGTTAATTGTCTTCTTGCAAGCATAAGACGCTAAACCCGAACTGTTATGGAGACTAGTAGGATAAGTCTATCAGACCTGAACTTTATCTCTTCCTGAAGGGTAACGATAAAATTCTTAATTTGAACGAAGGAAAATAATAGCAAACAGTGAGAACTTAGAACTTGAATATCTGATGATCTTGAATGTAGCATTCCGAAACTAAAACTAGTATAAACTTAACGAGCAAGGATGCGTGCTGACGGCACAGTGATGCCACAAATAGTTAATTAAAAATCCTTGGCCAAGGTAGATGCCCGTTTGGCAATGTCAGCTTCCATGGCCAGATATACCCTGATCAGGATGATTCTTCTGATAGGAGGTACCTATAGAGGGAGGATCGATCAATGGTATAGGTTCGTGGACATCAGGCTCAGAGAACTGATAACAATTGATCTTTGTTAATTGACCTCGTGAAGGGCGGGTTCTTCAGTTGAAGAAACTCGGGAGACCAGCAGGTCTTGGTTGGGCGGTAAAGCCCCTGATGATGATTTCTTTTCCTTTCTGATTAGTATTGCCAATGAAGATGGTGTTAAATGCAAAATCTTTCTTCTCGCTCTATTTCCAGGTACAAAGATCTGAATGTTTACTATTTGTTGAAATAATATTCATCTTGAATTTTGAGCAATGTCTTTTTAGCTGAAATTATCGTTACTTGTTAGTTATTGTTAAATTATACTGCTTCGTTGAATTCTGCAAGTTAGATGTAGAAAATTTAGATAACCGTTGTATGTAAACCCTAGAATGGTAGTTATTTATTTCATGATAATTTGAAACTGTTTTTGAAAAATCAGTTAGAAACATTGGAAAACTCCTGATCCCTTGAAAACAATTACTTTCAGTTCAGCTGAAGGTAGTTATCAATTAACTCTTCATAACCGTAGGTTAGTTGGATGTTACAGCTTTTTCGATCAGCCATCAGTATTTTGCAAATCTAATCAACTGGGTCCATTTCTAATCATATTTTGAACAAAACCCAGGGGGCTAGTTTTTTTCGTGAAAAATTGAAGAAGTTTGTTGCTTTTTCAGTTAAAGTTCAAAATTTTCAAAAACGGACGATTTAGGTTGTCTTGCAACAAAATTCTGAGCAAAACCCATATCTCAGAAAAAATTTCAAAAATTTTTCCGTTGGAGCAAGAAAATCAGCATTCTAAAAATAGAAGTTGCTCAAAGCTTGTCTGAACCTAGGCGAGTTTATAGTCGTTCTTCAAGTTTTCTGAAATGGAGTACACTCCCAATGTTTTCAAGTCTGAAACAGCTCTCTATCATGATTTCATCAAAACGGCTGAGACAAACTTGCATCATATCAAGCCGGTGTTTGATTTACACGCTTTGGAGACCGCAGCAACACCTCAATCAGAAACCTGGAACACTCTGGACTCCTCGCAGCAGCGTCTATTCCTATATTAGTTCAAAGTCTTGAGTTCGTAATCGCTTGCATTAAGCATTACAACCCGGCTACAAGGGAGATCCAGTCAGTAGATGGCAGATTGATTTGCAGTATGAAGCCTGATATGATCAAGAAGTGTTTTTCCATTCCCCCATGGCCTGAAAGCGTTACTATCTCAAAGAGTGAATGTGAAAGGATATGGGAGATGCACAAAGATAAATATAGTAAGAAGATTGCACAGAGATGGATGAAAGAAAAACATAAGACTTTGCCAAAGAACGTCGGGCGAGGAGAGTTTAAGGATGAAATTGCTGTCATTATCACCTTGCTCAACAAGGTAACTGGCTCAGAAGATGCCACCAAGTTTCAGCCTTGGATGTTTTATGCCATACCCCACATCATGAAGAAAACCGAGTTCTATGATTGGCCTACCTTGGTCAGTGACAGCCTACATCAACAAATAACAAAATACTTCCAGTTTCATGAATTCCATATGGTGTCTTACCTAGTCTACCTGGTGGCCTATCAAGGTCAATTCATTGGGTTGAACACCGAGGGATCATTGAGTGTACAGCATATATATAACTACTATCCCCAGTTGGAATTCACAAAGTCGTTGCATCACTACAAGAGAGTGAACGAGGCTTTTCTGATGTACACAATGCGGGACCTGGACAATGAATTACACGTCCGTATATCTTCAGTTCCCAGGGCAGCAATGGCGGAGTGGGCAGATTGGTTCATACAGTTTCCCACTTTCACCTATCTTAGGGTCTATGGCTATTCAAGTGTCCCGCTCATGCTACCTAGGCACCCATCAGATGAGGTCGTCTTCATGGAGTTCTTGAGGCAAGCCCACGATGTCCACACAGTCTTGAGGAATAGAAGGAAACCCTCCCTCCATTTTCCATTAGGGCTGGGAATTTATACATGCAGGACTGCTGCAAATGCCAAGACAATGGGAGATGAGTTAGATAAACTCGGCCTCAAGCCTTACAACGAGAGACGATCATTTGATCCTCATGGTGTCTACACTGGCCGACTTGAGAAGAACTATGCTCATATATCCGCCCTTGAAGATTTTTGGGCTAATTGTACAGATGAGTTTGAGGTGCGGAGGCGTAGTTATAGCAGGCTCACTCTCCACCAAATGAAAGACTGCTTAAATGAAGATATAGAAGGGTTATCAGATGATGGCGAGGATGTGCTTCTCCCGATGTATACTAAGAAGCGAATTGAAGATCAGCCCCTTCCTCAAGTCAATTGGACCAATAAAGAGTCTCTCTCAGTTGAAGACAGGACAAGACAAGTCCTTGAGCATAGCAAGGTTTTCCTAATCCTTAAGAGGAAAAACTCCATTCCAGTACCATAGCCGCCAAGGACAATTCCCTCTTCCTCCAAAGCACAGTCAAAAGGGAAGGGCAAAAGTCAGTCTCAAGAAGGCGTCAAAGGTAGTAGATAAAGTAAAAATGTAAGAAGAAGGTTAGACTTCTCAGGCATAGTCATACAGGAGCAGCCTACAGTTGATACAGAAGCTCCTCCTGACGAGCCCGTACCTTAAAAAGAAGCAGAGGTGCCGCCTTCAACACATGTTTCTGTACCTTTGACAGGTTCTTCACCGATCCACATCGACTTTGATATAGAAGATGACGAGGAAGTTGCAGTTGCACCTCCCGAGGAAGTTAGTAAAGATACTACCGTGTCTTGGCTTGAGAACTCCTTGGGAAGGGTAAGAAGAAGGCCTTCATATCAGGTGAGTGTTGATGATCTCGATAACATCTATCAGGAACCTCCTAAGAAGAAAGCAAAGAAGCAAGTTCACTTTGATAGGAATCCTGATAACGAGATAATCATGGAGACTGCATTACCCCCAGAAGACAAGAACAGGGATGAGGTGAATATGGATGACTTCATTATGGTCAAGGCTAATCTTGGTAGAAATACCAGACATGCGGATGTGAGTCTATTCAGAGTTGTGTCCGAAAACCTTCAGGAAAGAGTGCTCAAGGATGGGGAAGACAAGGCAGCTCTCAAGGCTGAAAATCAGCAACTCGGGCTTTTCATTTCTAATCTTGTCCATGGTTCTTCACAGGCAACCCAGTTGCTGCCCCAGATTTTAGAGACACCAGCTGATCATCAGCAGTTAAGACAGCTGGTCATTTATGGGAAAGAAGCTCAAGAATGGATCGAGGGTTTCATTGTCAGAGGAAGGGAGATCTTGGCACAGATGTTCCAGTTGAGAGAAAACACTCATGAGCTACGTCAAGGTATTCAGGGGTTTGAATAAACACTGGCTGAAGTAAGACCTAGGCATGAAATCATCATTGCTGATTTAGACACAGCCTATGGTTCAATAGTTTCAAAAGAACACAAGAGACAAATCCTTGCTTGGAGAGAGCGTCATGTTTTCAAAGTTAAAACTTATGAGAGGATATCCGAAGAATTTATCGCCTACAGACAAAGGGTGATTGAAGCTCTTCTTTTCATCAATGAGTTTATTACAGAGATTCCTTCTCAGTACAGTCTTGTTGTGACCTTTTCACACATCACCCCATTCAAAATGGGGACCCCCTAATGTTTGCTCCATTCTGGTCTTTTGGCTTTGGTTTTGTCTCTCCCTCTCTTTCTGATGTCTGCCTCTCCGAGGATGTGTTCGTCATCGAGCTTAAACGTGAAATTTGGCCAAGTCCATAGAATTAGGGTTTGTATTTTCCTGCTCAATCCGAAATCAAATGAAGTGAATAAATTAAAAGCAGAGCTTAACATTGATGTCAGTATGCTTCCAACAAGCTCTCAGCAAAATTCCATCAGATTTCGGCTACTTACTATTTTTAGTAAGTGTGCAATTCAAGGCATTCCTTCAGCATTCTTGAAATTCCAACAGTCACGCTACATCCGGAGCACATCAGGCTGCTCACTGGCAAAATTTGAGTTAAAACAGACAACTTACTATTTTTAGCAGTTCAGCTTCCGAAGCAAATTTCAGGGCTTATATGCAGAGTTTTGCAGCGCATGTTGGGTGATTCCTTCTGGGTTTTCGGAGACTTTCGCGATGGTGTAACATGCAAAGTGAGATAACGACTTTCAAAGTCCAGCCTTCAGGGGCTATTTTTAGGGTTTGCATGTCAGGGTTCTCTTTGCATGTCTGCATATTCCTTATGGGTTTTTCGAGAGCTACGCAATGGTGTGACATGCAAACGGAGATAATCACTTATTCAGGAACTTACTATTTTTAGCAGATGCATTCCGACAGTCGCCTCCCAGCACTTCAGAATCACAAACTGATCGCAATGCGAAAAAAACGAGGACAAACGGGGACCGTTTGATATACATGCAAGTCAAATTAGGGATTCTAGCTTCGGGACCCAAAAAGAGGCGTAAAAGGTCGGAATTTTCGAAAACCGATGTACCCCACCGCGATCAGTATTTTTCAAGCTGTCTACTGGTAAAATTTGAAGACAAACAGAGCACTTACTATTTATAGTAAGTAATTTCAAAAATTGGCTAAAAATAGTAAACCAGCAGCAGGCGCCAGTGTCAATGGACAAGTCACCCGATGAGGAGCACGCCATTCAAATTTCAAATCAAACGGAGTTGTGGAGGTCTCAGAAACAAGCAGTTACTATAAATAGTAAACCACCTTCAGAAGTGGGCTAAAAATAGCAGGTCAGCTTAGGATGGCAGTATGAACAGGTTGACAGGGTCATGAAGGTCCAGTGTTCAAAATTTCAAATCATTCTGAGCTTCAAAAGTGTGGAAATCAGAAGACTTACTATAAATAGCAGAACACAGAGAAGCTGGCAGAAGGAAGGAAAAATGGCTAAGTCTGGAACTTTATCCTTCACCACCTTCAAAATGCGCCCACTTCAACTGGAGACCTTGAGAAAAATGCAAACTGTTGAACATCCTGCAGGACCTTGAAAATGCGCCCAGCTTACCTTCAGGATGATGGAAAAATATTCTAAGTGTTGGATATCCTGCCCATGCCTCCATTTGCGCCCTCACAAGCCAAATGATTACAAAAAAATTTCTAAGTATCAAGCTTTATCCTGCTCATGCCTCCATTTGCGCCCTCCTCACAAGCTTGCCTTCAAAATGATGAAATTTTTTCTAAGTCTAGGCTTCATCCTCCTCGCCCAAGAGAATGCGCCCACTTTATGAAGGATGAAGATATTTAAAAAAGTCTAAGGAAAAAAGTTTATCCTCCTGCCACTATCAAATGCGCCCATGCTACAAGCAAGTCAAAGAGTCAAAAGGAGTTTCATCCTCCACTACAAGCAATATGCGCCCATACTCTAGCATAGGTGAAATGCGCCCATTTTAAGAAACTCAAGGAGAAGTCAAAGGAAGGTCAAGGGTGGCGTTGGAAAATGTTTCATCCTCCACCATCTTGAATATGCGCCCATCCACTTGCCACCCCTAAATGCGCCAAGTTTAGGATAAAGTTAGAAGAAAGTCAAAAGTCAAAGATTTCATCCTCCTTCCATGCTCAAATGCACCCAAGAGAGGGCATATAAGGACAAAACAAGGGAGCTGAAAGGTCACATGTTAGGCGTTGAAGACTTTCATCCTCTTGGACATGCAAAATCCGCCTGAATCAAGGCAAGTGAAGACAAAAGAGTTAAAGCGTTGAAAATGAGGGTGGTGAAATTAAATTACCAAGGTGTTAGTATTGAACAAAGTGAAGTTGGTAGGGAGAAGTTACCAAAGCGTGGCTAATATCCTTCATGACACATGAAATGCGCCAAGTGCAAAATGATATGAATAAAGATAAAATAACTAAGGCGTGGAGATAAGTCCTCTTCAAGTATGAAATGTGCTCAAGGGGGAGATGAAAATTGCTAAGGCGTTGAAGGCAAGGTGATGGAAATTTGAATGGGAAAAATATGCTAGGCGTTGAAATTAAAATTGTTCTCCATGGTATGTAAAATGTGCCCAAGACATTCAAATGCTAAGATCTCTTCACAGGAAAAATAAGTGATTGAAGTTGAATTTAAAATTTTCTAAAAGCAAGTTGTGCTAAGTGATTTAAAAATTTTCTAAGGCACAAAATTTTCTTCCTTAGGAAATACGCCCAAGTTGGAGGAATGAGAGATTTTTCAGAGACATGACTGAAATTGCCAGAGAAGGAGTCAGATAATGCCAGCTTCACAGGGTCAATAGGAAATTTCAAATCAGAGCAATAAGATACTCACGGGGATGAGGAACTTGAATAAATTTGTTGAAAATTATTTTTCTAAGGTTCAAAATTCAAGAAAAATTAAATGAACCCGTCCGTTGTGTACCCATGAATTTGACACGTTCTGAAGAAAATTTTCTTCTGGGTACTGGATGTTCGCGATGAGGAATGGATTTCAAAGTTTTCCACACTTCGTCGGGGCCTTCAAGATGAAGATTTTGATGGGCACTTAAATAATGGATTTTCTAAGGGAAAATTTAAAAAATTTCTAAGGCAAGGAATAAATGATGTTGTTGAAGATAGAATGCCTTGAGTGATGAATTTGAGATTGAATGACTAGATGATTTTTGGTCAAGTTCTTGATGAAAGCAATTTTCTCGAGCCAGAGTGAACACCTCGGCCTGTGGAATGAAAATGGAAGCTCAAGTCTCCAGATGCGCCCTAAAGAGGATGAATGATAATGTGAAAATATTCTAAGTCGTGATGCAAGCAAATTTGTGCTCGAGAAAAAGGATGATCTGGAGATCACTCAAACCTCAAAGTTAAAGCATGAAAATCAGGTAAGTGAATTTATATTATGAAGTGTTTTGATGCTCTTCTCCTTGCTTGTTTTGCAGGAGGAACGTCGAGACTAGGTGGTGATGACTTGGAGCGATGAAGCAAGTGCTCCACGATTACATTCCAACCTCGAAGGAAGAAAAATTACGAGAAATGGCTAAGTGTTGAAACTTAGTATGTGCCCAGCTCAAGTAGCAAAGAAGAAATATTTTCAAAGCTCAGGATGGAGAAGAAGGTCATCCTCAAGTACTTCTAAGTTGAAGAACAACATCAAGAGGAAAATCATCGTCGAGCAGGAAAAAGAAAGTTGTAGGCTCGATGTTCAAGAATTTGAAGCAGTGGCGACCAGATTCATTCGGCTTCCAATCAAGAAGAAAATCAAGAACAGTGTGAACGCGCTTCAAAACAAGAATCTTCTAGAAGATGGTAGCCATTAATTGTTCATTTATTACTCCACTCTTCTTTGTGGCAGTTTTTAGGGTGAATCTTGTTTAGCGCTAAGGTGGCACGATCTTGGCCATCCAGCCGATTGTAATCTAAGTCGTCCACTGGACTTGGCCAACTATAAAAGGGGCATTCCCCCTCATTTGTAATTCACTAGATGAGAGTTAGAATAGCAGAGAAGGAATAGAGAGAAATTGATAGAATAGAAAGTAGAATAGTTTGGTAGTATAGTTTAGATTGAAAAGGAAGGAAAGTCTTCCCTTTGAACACTTTGTAAGAAGTTGTCGTGAATGCTTTCATAATAAAAGAATTTTTCATTGATGATGATTGTTGGCGTAACAACTAGCACCTCTGGAGTAAGAGTTGGTACGGACAGCTATGCACACTACGCAATGAGTGCTCTTCAAATTAGGAGGGGAAGCTCCCTCGTTGTGCTTGACAAAAGTACTTGCAAATGGAAATAAACTAAACTATATCCTGTCTTTTTGTTTCAGCTATAGAGGTACAAGGCTTTCTCGAAAACTATATACGTTGCAGCAGAGAATTTTCTGGTTTCGCAGATTCCCTAACTACAACTAAACTTAATTACTTAAATTCTATCCAGTCTCCTCAAGAAAACAGAGCATGAGGAAACGGAGCAAGGTTTTGACTATCAGACGATAAACGAGTATAGATTCTCAACTTGAAGGCAAGGTGGCACATCTATCAGCTCAATCTAAACAAGTTTATTGATAACAACATCACACGATAAACTGAAAACGGATTCTCAACTTGAAAGCAAGGTGGCACGACTATCAGCTCAATCTGAATAAGTTTATTATTCACAACAACATACGATAAACTAGTGCAGATTCTCTACTTGAAGGCAAGGTAGGCACAACTATCATCTCAATCTGAACAAGCTTATTAAACACAAAACAGATTTGATCTAACTATGGAAAGAATTCGCCATTACAATTGCATGAAACCCTATGTGGCAAAACAATTCATTATAATAGCAAAGACGCATGAACAAATACCAAAAGAGCAATATTGAAGGCAAGGTAGGCGCAGCATATATTTCTCTCTCGTGCAAAAGTTAATTAAGTAAAATGAGCAGATAAGATATTCATATCGACTGAATAGATTCTACCACTACACCACAAGATTTAACCCATTATCAGCATGCACGCCCTTATTTAAAAGAAAAGTTAACTGACACTACCTTCGCTTAATCGAAACCCTAACCCTAACTCCCCGTGGATGATAATTCCGCTACCTAGATAGCAGCATGTGTTAAGTCAGCAAGTAAACTCAAGACTGAAAGTCGAGTTAATTGCCGCTCATGACTCAACCCTCGAAATTAACTGCAGTCTCCAACTGGCAGATCACTCCATGTCATCTCGGTCTAACACTTCGACCAAAAACTCATCAATCTCTCTGTCATCTGGCACTTTGATACTACCCAAAATAACAATCTGTTTCTTCAGTTCTTTGTCGCCTTCTTTGACAGTATGCACGCCATCTTTACGATCTTCAGTCGCCTTTCTGAGACTAGCTGAAATAACTGAAATATTCTCTAACTTAGGCGCCATAGGCTCTCCTTCAAGGCTATCACGAATCAGCTTCTTGAACTCAGCCTGTACTTTGTTCAACTCAACATACGTGCCATCTTCAAGAAGATAATGACACGGAATCTGAACAACAAAACCACTAACAAGTGCAAGCACTCCAACTACATCATCTTTCAGTGAAAATAACTTGGTAGAGATCTTCTCACATATCTCCATTTTGAGAAGGTGCTGCTCTCTCCAAGTGGAAACTTTCTCTTGATCCTCATCAATCTCCAAGGCGTCGTATGCAACCGACAACTGAGATACAAGAACACGATCCTTGGCTAAATTCTCTGCAACCGAAACTTCAAGCAACTGAATACCCTGACGGAGTTTATGTGCATCACTCCTCAACTGATACAAATCTGCAAGAAGACGTTGACCTGCAGCAACTACACTTTCAATCCAGCTATCCAAAAGTCTGCCATGACTGACTAACTGATCCAGTTTTCGTTGTTCTGCAGGTGTATTCTGAGGAAGAACAGGCGCTCTACTTGAATTTCCATGAACAAGATCATAAATATATTGGCGAAGTTGACTGTTTTCAGCCTTGAGCAAGGCCTTATCTTCTCCATCTTTCGTGATTTGTTCCTCAAGATTATTAGTGACGATCTTGAGAAGAGTCACATCTGTCTCTCGAGTGGTCCTGCAAGATTTGCCTTAGTAAAAGTAAAGTCACCAACTTCGACTTCATCTAGGCTCTTACCCTCTGGAGGAATGGCAACTTCTATAACAATTTTTGATTCTGGAGTCTTCTCAATATGCACCTGTTTCTTAATCTTCTTGTTCGACCTTCTCTGATAAGGTTCACCGAACTCAGATAAATCAAGGTTGTACGAAGGTTCTCACCTCTGTCTCCCCAAAGACCTCTCGAGCCAACAAGACTGAACAATATTCTCAATTCGAGGAGAGACTGTCCCTGATGTATCAACCTGTGACGGTTCAGTTGTCTCCGATCCTACTTGAATTGGTGTCTCAGGCTCGGAATCTATGTCAATAGGTTGTATGTGAGGCGAACTAGGAGGTTCAATGCGAGGTTCAGCCTGAATAACTGTCTCTACTGGAATCTCAGGAACATTCTCAACTTGTTTCTGCTTCCTCTTACCAGTAGCTCTCTTCCCCGTGTTTCCACTGAGTCTAACCCCTTAAGGAGGTATCACAATAGCCTTGACCCAAGGCCTTGACCTAGAAGTAGAAGTGTTGATGTGGTTTTTGAGACCGCACCAACACAGAACAAAGTTTCCCAACGGATACTCTATCCTCTCTTGAACAAAGTATTCAGCATGCTAAGATTGCGAGTGAGTTCATGCTTTCAACTCCAAGGTTACTTAAATGCGAATAGAATCAGTTGGTTGATGTGTATTGTTGTGTTCTTACAAGGGGACTTACACGATTGTTCAGACTTCTTGCAGTTAGCAGCCGGTATATGATTTGAAGGGGATTCTTGCGTGTATGATTTGGCAATATAGTTCGTTTTCCTAAAGCTAATCAGAAATATGCATAAAGTAAAGAGTATAGGGCCTAAGAAACTTATATTCTATTCTAAATGCAGGATGTGTGGAGCTCAATTTTGGCAGACTTCAACCAAATTTCACCTAGCCTCACGTCGGACAGCCTCAGCAAAATCAGTGCAATCTTCAAAAGGATAGCAAAAGATGTTCAAATTATAATTTGGCATACATACACCATCAGAACGACGCATATAAGTACACAAATCACAATCGAAGTTAAACTCAAGATAATGTCCAGTTGATCACGCAAGGCGAACTTATCATCAACAAGCCGCTAGTGTTATGGAATGAAAAGAAGCTACCTCAATAAAACACCACACATCAAAGTAAACTACTTGCATGAAATGAGAATTAAGCTACTTGGATTCGAAAGGAAGGAGAGACCTTGCTAGCTATTCATGACAAGACGAATTCCACCATCAATGAAAAGATTTATTATTATGAAAAGTGTTACACAACAATCTCCACAAAAGTTTTCAAAGGGAAAACTTTCTTTCTTCTCCACTATGCAAAATGTCTACAATGCTCTACTCTCTAGTCTGATCTCCAAATCTAGTGCTAGTCTAATCTCTAATGTCTACTGAGTTACAAATGAGGGGGACTCCCCCTTTATATAGCTAGCCCAGTCCCAAAAGACGGCTAGGGTTACAATCAATAAAGTGGCTAGAATCATGCCACCTCAGCCCTAACCCTAAAAACTGCCAGAATGGGGAGTGGTACATTAAATGAATCAAAGATTCCCACTCACTCCCAAAAATAGTAAAGGCAATAAATGCCCACAATCAGTCTTCTAGAAGATCCTCGTCCAGCAGTGCGTTCCCGTTCTCCTTCTCCCTAGCTGCAAACTCAACAAATCTGCCAAGTACAGCCTCAACTTCCTGAACCGAAATGTGTGGAATGCAATCTAGCTAAAACTCTAACACTGTGACTGAATGCTCATGCCTCGTACAAGATTTTCTCCAAGCAACTAAAGAATCCTGCGTGCTCTGGATCAAGGCGGAGAAAGTAGAAGTATTCTCGAAATCATCTTGTACAAAGGTCTTAACATCTGAAAAGAAAGGCACCAGCCTACCCCTCAAATTATCCACATTAACTTCATCTGGATTTAGCCGCCTAGCAAATATGGCCCTCAAAGGTATTAACTCCATCAATAATATTGGCTATAGCTTTATGTACTCGCTGAATCACTGCGGCTGTCAAGAAACCATTCCGTGATCACTAAGAATACCTATCTCGAAATCATATCTCAATACATTCTCCGAACACACCACCAATCGTTAACCGCAACGGAACATGCCTCAATGCCTCAAGACACTGAATTACTTTGCTTTGGTAGATAGAAGCATCTCCCCAAGCATGATCAACCGCCTCCATCCGTGCTAAAATACTAGAGGCCTGCTGAAAAGCAAAAGCAAGGTCCTCCATAAACTTCTTTGTCTCAGCACGAACTCCTGTGACCCACTTGTCTGCTTCCTGTGCCATTTTTCCTAACTCCATCAAGCCACTGATTGACTCTCTGGGTATCTCTCATTGAGGCTCTATTACCGGAATCTCCCTCACCGGCAGGAACGGTGACAACCATTGTACATACCCACTCACGGTGTCTCTTTCAACCTTTGTATTTTCCTTCCTTCTTGAATAACTGCCTTTGAGGGCAAGTATAGGAGTTATCACACTTCTGCCAATTCATGCATCTGCTAAGGCCCTAACTCCAAAGTCGCGGACTACATAATTCTCGCACCGCTTCATTTCAGCTCGGGCCAATCGGTGGCATCGCAACGCGGGAAGGGCATGGTTTCATCCCTCAAAGGGATATCTTCGAAAATTTTCTTGCTTTCTTCTTCTGTGGAGGTGCACTGATCCTATTCAAAAAATCTTCCATCTCAACCGCTGGATCAATCTCCTCACTGGGGCTTCTTCTCATTCTATCCTTAAGCCAATCAGGCAAATCGTACTGTATATCAAAGGGCTGTTGTTCCTGTGCCTCTACCTCTCGAACTTGCTCAACTTCTATATCATTCTCAAGGAAGCCCATTCCTCAAGTATCGAAAGTGTCTCAAACAATATCATCATCATCGCTTCATAAATTTAACTCCTCGCTTGAAACTGAGGGTCGGGTAATAGTCCCTCATCATCCCCATGATCAGTCTCTAATAGGTGCTGACATCATTAATCCTAATTCTCCGCCGAGGTCAATATTATCTTGTACCACTTCACCGACGCAAGGTATTCCTCTGATCAGCAAACAAAGAAACCTCCTGTATACTTGGAGAACGTGTCTCCAATGGTGATGCAACTGTGACTCGTGGAGGTTCCGGCTGAATGGACTCCTGTCGAACTAGCTCCTTCTTTCGAGATTCTGGACCTCGTGTGATCTGTTTCTTCCTGCCAGTGGTGGGCGTCCTGTGATCTCCCATCAAGTTGTAAGTCAAAGCAATTGACCTACTCTTCAACCTGTTTACTCGCCTGTCAACCCATGCCCTAGTGAAAGTCAGGACCGGAATAGAAAGTGTATCCAAATCAGCAACCTCAGGTTCTAACCAATCTGGAGGTGGAAGTGGAGTATCTCATCGCTGCATAATCCTGGATGAACAATGACCATATCTCTGCCTTCACTGGTCCGAACCGCAACTTCACACCTTCAACCCAAAGTAATCAAAAATCAAGAGAACATCATTTTCCTTACTTCAATCTCATTAGCTGCATCAGCCCAATAATCCTCAATGGTGGCCTTATGTTTAAACTCCTCTGACAATACCCATTTGATGTTATGATGTGGGTCGTAGTGCTGTCGGCTGGTGTGGTATGAAAAGTGATAAAATTGAAGTTCACTTTCAGCCTCTCTAGCTGCCTGTATTGAGGGACACATTTCATCCGAGTTGCCCATGACAATTGGAAATTCTACTCCTCCCTTTTTCTTCTTCTTTTGAATCTTATCATAGGCAAGCAATTGCCTAGATATCTCTAGCATTAAAACTCTATCTGTTGGGTACTTAGGCAACCTATATGGGTACGATGAAAAACCTTGCAGCCTTATGTAAGAAAATTTTGGAAACTGTATGAACCAGCACCCATACCTTTCAATCAGCTCTTGGGCATCCCTCGAGATTCTGTGATGTAACCGCTCCTGAAGCAATCTCGTGATATACATGGTGAAGGAATCGTTGACACGCTTGTAGTGAGTTGTGCTTGCCAAATGCAACTGTGGACAGGCATCATATATTTTAAATTGGTGGGAGCCACAACCGACAGGTTCCTTGTAAGAGATCCCTCTGTACTTCGTCATATGTGCCAACATATAGATGATGTAAGAGCTCATATAAAATGTCTTCGTTCGTCTCAGGCTCAGGAGCTGCTCATGCAAATTATCACTTATCATCTCGGCCCAATTGACATAGTCCTTCCCTTCCAGCACGAGGTTGATGTAGTAAAACATCCAAGGCTCGAAAATAAATGACTGTGCACAACCACCAACCCTGCTCAACATCATAATGAGATCACAATATTCTTGCTTCAAGTCCTCCGCTATGATCTGCTTCGGCAACTTTGTACGAGAAGGCTTGGGAGTGCTCATCCAGTGAGTGTTAATTGTCTCCGTGCATCTCTCGAATGCAGAAGCGTACATTCGCTTTGCTCGCTCTCTGGATTTATAAACCATGTTCCTGTGCACCGGGATCCCGAAAGCTTCACCAATGGCCGCTGGAGTAAGATTGGCTAGTACTTGGCCATCTGGTGACATGATTGACCGATGATCCTTCTCATAATAATTGGCGCACTCCATTATTAGCTCCGAACACTGAATGGCTGGCGGGAAACCAGCAGCTGCATATAACCCACTTCGAACAATATTGTGTGAAGTGGTCGAAGGCCGATGACTTCCAATGCCCAGCATTCTGTTCTTGAAGGCCTCCAGGTTGACGGAGCCCAAGTTGGTGTCTATCAGCTTGCCCAACTTTGAAATGAATTTTGACTCTGGCATGAATGCTTTACTCAACTTCTTGATCACAGCCTGCCTGGATGCACCATTGTCCTTGCCAGTCGCCCTTGCCTCAGCCATCTGCAAACAATAAACATTCATCAGCAAATTAAGTTTATAAAATAAGACATTGTGTAGGGGCTGCAGTCGACTTCTAGAAGCTGCAATAACTTTTCTCATTTGCAAACCTCAGCTTCTCCAATAAAATCGAACTTCAACACTTAGAAAAGGCTTCTAAGTAAACTTTAGTGACTTCACTATTCTTCAGCAACTCTCAATCAGCAATCAGCAAGTTCGTACTTTTTAAATTCTCAGCAATTTCACCTCAAGGCGTCCTTCAAATGCAGATTTGGATATTTCCAGCAACTTGCAAGTGTGCCCCTCTTAGCTCTGGCAACTTCAAATTTCAATCAGCAACAAATTAAACTCAGCAAGTGCGCCCTTCTTGACTTCAGCAATTCTCCAACACTTGCACTGGCAACTCAAGGCGTCCCTCTCAGCTCTTCTCAGACTTAGCAAAAAATTTGAACTTCAAGCCTCAGCAATGCTTAGCAACACTCTCAAGAACTAGTCGACTTTTCCAGCTGTGAAAAATAAGTGAGAAACTTCTTCATTTTATAGCTCAAAATCGAATTCTAGAAGGAGCCAATTTTAGCCAGTACATTTAATTTCCACTACTCCACTTCAAAAATTCGAATTTTCCCTCTCTGGTATTTCTGACACTTGTCACTTGACGTCAGGAATCTTATTCTTCTAGAAATTCAACTTTGACTGGCATCTTTGAATTTATTTTCGAAAAATTTAATTTAAATTCATCTTTTTAATTCACCAGCCAGAACTCTGTCACTTGAATTCGAATTTAACTCTTCTTCAGCCTTGGAAAGTTTATCATCGGAGAATTCAAACAAAATCATCTAGGCAACTCACTTCAAATTCGAATCACTCGGAGAAATTCACTCTGAAAACACATTTTATTCACTCTGCCTTAGAGAATTTTAAATTTTCCCTTAGGAAAATTCACAATTTGAGCACTGATCAAATTCTTCACTAAAAAAGTATTGGCGAAGTGCGGAAGACTTGGAAATCCATCTATCATCACAAAGGTTCAGTACCCAGAAGAGAATTTTCTTCAGAATGTTTCAAATCCATGGGTACCCAACAAACGGGTTCATTTAATTTTTAAATTTTGAACCTTAGAAAAATATTATCTTCATCAAATTAAATTCATTCTTCGCCCGTGATCATCCTGTGTTGCTCCAACTTGAAGAACTTGAATTCTTCCTGCATTATCATTGTTCTGACTTCATCACTGAGAAAATTTGCTCGTGCTTCACGAAGGAAAATTTTACCACCTTGAGCTCTAGGCGTATTTTCTAAGGGAGAAAATATTTTTGCCTTAGAAAACATTTGAAGTCATCTCTTGGGAAAATTTTGCCTTAGAAAATTTTCGCCTTAAAAATTTTATTCAATCCCGCCTGTGAGAAAAACACCAACTTCACTTTAAAAAATTTTATTCATGCCTAGCACAATTTATTTCTCATTCACCATTTGCATTTTACTTCATACTTGCAAGGCAGTTTTATTTAAAATTCTAACGCCTTAGAAATATTTCATTATTTTTTTACTCAACATCTTAGGCGCATATTGTGTCTGAAGGAAGATATTCATCTTGTGCTTAGAAGTCTTCATCACCTAGTACCTTCAACGCCTAGAATATTTAAATTCCTCCACCTTGGGCGCATTTAGCATATGTAGAAGGATATTTAACTTCACCACGCCTAGGCAATACATCCATCATCTTGCAATATTTTCTAACACACCACCCTGGGCACATATTACTTGAAGAGGGGATTTAAAATCACGCCTTGGCATATTATCTTCACCACCTCACACATATTACCTTGGGCGCATCTTGCACTTGAAGAGGGATAACGCCTAGCATTTACCAAGCTCCCACCACGCCTTGAAGTATCTTTTACCCCACTTACCACCTTACATTCACTTTTTACACCTCAACTTGGGCGCATTTAGACATGCAAGAAGGATGACCCTTCAACTTCTCATTTTTTGTCCTCACTTGACCTTATTTGGGCGCATTTCCATGTAGGTGAGGGATAAGAAATGTTGACCACTTTGACTCATTTCTTTCTTGGATGCATTTTGGCCTTGCTTGTGGATGAAACTCTTACCACGTCCTTTGTGACCTTTCACCTCCCTCTTTCTTGTCTTCACATGCATGTCTTTGGGCGCATTTTGCCTATGTAGGAGGATGAAAGTCATTGACTCCTTTGACCTTCTCTTAGAATTGGCGCATTTCAGCCCTTGAAGAGGATGGGCGCATTTGGAGGGGTGAGGAGGACAAGTTTAATACTTAGAAAAAATTTCCAGCTTTCCTCCTTCAAGGTGGGCGCATTTTGCTATGCCTACAGGATAAACGTGTTGACTTTCCTTTGACTTTCTTCTCCTTTGGGCGCATTTAGCCCCTGATGAAGGATAAACTTCATACTTATAATTTTTTGTGCTTGGCATTGCCTTGAAGGCGCATTTAGACATGCAGAGGGATGAAAAGGCGTTGACTTCCTTTGACTTTCTCTAGCTTGGGCGCATTTTGGCCATGGTGGAGGACGAGCTCAACACTCAGAAATTCTTCGATGCTTCTCCATCAACTTGGGCGCATTCTGCCATGGCTGCAAGATGGAGTTCCAGACTTAGAATTTTTTCCTCATTTTCGCCAGTTTTTCATGCCCTGCTATTTATAGTAAGCCCTCTCAATTTTGCATCTCTGAAGCTCAGAACGACTTGAAATTTTAAACACTGCATCCTCATGACCTTGTTGTCCTGTCGACACTACCATTTTTTAGCCGACCTGCTATTTTTAGCCCATTTCTGAAGGTGGATTACTATAAATAGTAACTGCTTGCTTCTGATAGCTCCACTGCTCCGATTAACTTGAAATTTGAATGAGGCGCTCCTCACCACGTGACCTGACTACTCACATTGATGCATGCACCTGACTTACTATTTTTAGCCAGTTTCCAAAATGACTTACTATAAATAGTAAGTGCTCCGTTTGACTTGAAATTTTACCAGCAGATAACCTGAAGGATGCTGATCGCGATGGTTTACACCGGTTTTCGAAAATTCTGACTTTTTACCCTTCTTTTAAGGCTCCGAAGCTGGAAACCCTAATTTGCTCTGCATGCGTATCAAATGATCTATGTTTGCCTTCGTTTCAGCTGCATTGCGATCAGCTCGTGATTCTGAACTGCTGGGAAGCGGCTGTCGGGACGTACCTGCTAAAAATAGTAAGTTCCTTACTGAGTGATTATCTCCATTTGCATGTCACACTACTGCGAAGCTCTCGAAAAACCCACCAGGAATCATTCGACATGCAAAAGAAACCCTGACATGCAAACTCCTAAAAATAGCCCCTAAGGTTGAATCGAAGTTGTCCGCCCCGCTTTGCATGTTATACCGCCGCTAAGGTCTCAAAACCTGTAAGGAATAACGTACATGCAAAGAAAAACTTCCTCAGACCGGAGCCCCTAAATTTGTCCAGAAGCTTACACTGCTAAAAATAGTAAGTTAATCGCTTTTTGCTCAAATTTTGTGTACGAAAATTGATGTGCTCAATGTCGTGGTGGACCGCTATGGAATCTCAAAATGTCACGGGTTGCTCAGAATTGCACACTTACTAAAAATAGTAAGTTCCTCAGAATCAGATGAAAACTTGATGAGAGCCTGCTGGAAACATGCTGACAACAACGTTAGTCTTAATTTTCAATTTATCCACTTCGTTCGACCTTGGACTGACCAGGAAAGATGAAACCCTAATTTTCAGATTTGGTCAATTTCACGTTTAAGCTCAATGACGGGCACAATCCTCGAAAGGCAGACATCAGAAAAGAGACAGAGCGAGAGAGAAAAACCCAAGCCAAAAGACCAGAATGGAGCAAAATTTAGGGGGTCCCCATTTTGAATGGGGCGATGTGTGAAAAAGGTCACAACAAGAAGGCAACGAAGAGAAATCCTTTGGCGGCTCTGCTACAGGAACTGACTTCCACTTCTGTTTACTCTCCAAGAACAACTTGCTAGTCTTGATAACTGATCTGGAAACCTCCTCGATAGAAGTATTCTCCTTAACATACCAATCAGGTGAGCGAAGTGGCTGCCGAGCAACTTGATCTTTGACATATGAATTGAGAAGAACTTCTCCATCATCATCTGATAGACCATCAACATCTTCTGATAGGTAATCAGAGAGCTGACCGATAGTGAGTCTACAATAGTGACGACGATGAACCTCAAATTCATCTTCACAATTAGCCCAGAAATCCTCAAGTGCTGGCTTATGTGCAATCCCTCGCTCTAACCTGTCTGCATAATGACCGAGAGGATCATAGGAACGCCTCTCAGTATGAGTCTTGAGCTTGAACCTTTATCTCAGTTGACATAAGCCTGGCATCTGTTGCCGCATTGCATGTGAAAATTCCCAATGTAAATGGAAAATTAGCCGCAGTCTTATGACGATTGCGAAGAAAGAAATTAACATGTTGCATCTGTCTGAGAAACTCCATGAAGATGATCTTATTTGAAGGGTACCTTGGCAACATCAGGGGCTCTCCAACATATCCATAAACCCGGATGTATGTGAAAGTAGGGAACTGGATAAACCAATCCGCCCAAGTGTCCATCGCTGATTTTGCCTCGGCAGAGATACGAATGTGCATCTCGTTGTCAAGATCTCTAACTGTCCTCATAGAAAAGTGATCATTCACTGCTCGGAAGTCTTGCTCGGATTGACAGAACTCCAACTAAGGATAATACTCATGAACTCGTTGAACACCAAGAGTGCCATTAGTTTTCATATGCTTGTAGCTACCTTGGAATGCAACTAAGTAGACCAAGTATGATATCATATGAAACTCATGATACTTGAGAAAATTAGTAATCTGCTAATGTAAGCAATCACTAATCAACATAGCCCAGTCAAAATGCTTTGTGCCGTCAAGGATTTTGGTAATTAGGTAAAACATCCATGAACGGAAACTGCTAGCGTCCTGTTGACCGGTAACTCGATTGAGCAAAGTTATCAAAACAGCAACTTCGTCTTTGAATTCACCACGACCAACCTTTTTAGGCATGTTAGTCTTCTGAACTTTCAGCCATTTCTGAGCCACCTTTCTCTGCGAACGTTGTTGATCACCATCCCATATCTTCTCACAGGCCTCAAGAACCACAGTAAAGTTATCTGAACGAGGAGGAATAGCAAAGCATTTCTCTATATCCTTTGGCTTGAGACTGCAAACAACCCTCCCATCTGCTGATCTGATTTGACGTGAAGATGAGTCATAATGCTTGATGCAAGCAAGAACGAACTCGAGATCAAAAGTGGTAATAGGAATAGATGTTGCTGCCAGCAATCCAGAACGCTCAAGATTTCTCAATGCATTGCTGCTAACACCTTCCAGACTGCTCAGATTAACCACTGGATAAACATGATTTAGGTCTGTATCTGAAGTTTTGACAAAATTATGCATAAGAGCCGATTTGGCCTTATAATCAATGAGATTGAACTGCATTTTGAAAATGGCGACTTTTTACTGTAAAGTCGAATGTACTTGAACACTTTCTGAAAAACTAAAAAATCTCTGGGCAAGGCTAAAAATAGCCTATGACGAAAGAAATTTTCGAAATTTTTCTGAAACGTGGGTTTTGTGCAGAATCCAATTCTAAGACAACCCAGATAGCTCGTTTCTCGAAAAGATGTGTTTTAGACCCACATGCAAAGAAATTCTCGGAAAAAAGCACAGAGCTTCAGAATGAAGACTACGGGGCGATTTTCTCAAAAAAATCTAAGACATGGGTTTTGTTGCAAATACTGAAGTATGCGAACCCAGATGATCAGATTCTGAATATACGTTGAATTTCTTTGACATGCGAAGAAAGTACCTAAGATGAGAAATAGAAGAAATAAGATAGAAGATAGAAAGTTTTGCTTGTTCTGCTTCTGAAGAATTCGCCAATCTCTTCTCTGGAACTTGATGAAACCTGCATGCAAAGTGAAAATGAAGTCTGGAATCTTCGTCCTTTGATCAATCTGAATCCATAGCTATGACGAACGCTGAATTCTGACCTCTGTAGCACCTTTAGCTTGCTGGTCGCTCAAGAAAAATGTATACTTCAGAGCTCAAGATGAAGAAATAATGGACGCCAATGTTTGATTACATAGATTTTCATCTATGAAATTCGCACAAAGCACTAAAACCTTGAAAAGTGTGCTTGGCTTGTGATTGGACCTCATTTTAGTTAACTGAAACTAAAATAAGCTAATTAAAGCGCCATGCTTTAGGTTTTCCCTTTCAATCTTCAGTTAACAACACCATTTAGAGCATCATGCGAATTTGACTTCAGTTGACAATCTTTATTGAATGCGCCATACTTCACAAATTCACTAAATTCATAAACAAGGATTAAAGCGTCCCTTTCAGAACTGAAGTTGACAATGAATTGGCCGCACTTCAAGCTTTAAATCTTCAAAAATTCTAAATATGGCGTCCCTTTCAAGACTTCAGTTAACAATATCAAGAAGTGAGGCGCCAACTTCAACCTCATGCTATAAATCTAAAAATGGCGTCCCTTTTGGAACTTCAGTTGACAATGAATGAATTCGCCAACTTCACAAAATCTATGCTTTAATTAAATATGGCGTCCCTTTTGAAGACTGAAACTAAAACTCCAGTTGACAAAAATGAAATTCGCCATCTTCACAAAATCTTCAAAATTTGCCAAAATTCGCCATGCATGCGAACTTAAGTTGACTTTCAAGCATAATCTTCAGTTAAGTGAACATGCAAACAAGTTAACTCAACATGCAAAGTTGTTAACTGGACATGCAAACTAGTTAACTCAACATGCGAACTGAAAGATCACTCAACATGCCAATATATGAACTAGAGATGACAACACAGAAAACGTTTAGTCTAACTACAGTTAAAACTCAAGTTAGGGCGCACCAGTCAACTTTTTTCAAAAATTCAACTTTGACCTTTTAAGGCGAATTCCAAACTTAGCCAATTTTCATGAAAACTTGGATTTAAACTTCTGCCGGGACCTCTGTTCATCCTTTGACACTGGCTGACTGACTTCACCGATTGACTGGCTAACAGGTGCATCGCAGAGCTGGACAAAAACTGATCAAAAGGTACCTTGAGACTGCAGATCATAAAACTAACATCTGAAAGCTCAAAAACCCAAGCGCCTTTTTCAAAAGCTGCGCTTTTCTTCAGACTTAGTCAAATTTTGACATCTCAATCTCGTACGAAGGGAAAAACAAAATCCTTCATAACTTCTGTTTTAGCAATTTTCAGGACTGGATCATAGGTTCACTGCGGAGCTGACCTCATTCTGGACGACAGCTGGAAAAAGCACATTTCTCCAAAAAACATCATCTGAGGGGTGAAAATCAAGGGCGCCTTTTTCAAAAGTTGCTCTTTTCTCCCCAGACTTGGCCATTTCTGGAATTGAACAAAATAACACAAAAACTCCAACTGCAAGTTGCTGAGTCATCTTCTGAATCGACGAAGACAAGCAAAGGAAAGTTGAACGTAACACGAACAAATTGAACATCTGAGATCATCAAAAAGAAGGCATTAAAGGTTTGAAAAAGCTCAAGCGCCTTTTTGAAAAGGTGCTCTTTCGCTTTTTCCTTTGATATTCTGACTAAGATTTGACCCCACGTTTGACCTCTGGTTTAGGCACTTCCCCAACTCAGATTCACCCACTGACGAATGCGTCGCGAAACTCGAACAAATGTGAGATAAACATCTTAGGTGGCATTTAGTCAAAATCCTTCATTTAACACCTCAAAAAGATGGGCGCCTTTCTCAAAAGCTGCTCTTTTTCCCAGTGTTAACCAATTCTCAATTTCTTCTCATTTTGTGCTATATCTTCTGTAACTTGCACGAAACAAGTCTGTTTGACAAGCCTAATAGTGTCATGTTCCCTTCTCAGTGACATCTCTCAGACGACAGGATTGGCCTATCATACGACCCTCGTAGGCCAATGGACTGGATAGAGGGTCACTTCGGAGCTTGGCTCAGCTTCAGTCAGCTAAGTTTGATCAATTGTCTTTCGTTCTGGCTCGATCGGAGACGTTTTGCAGAATTGTTATTTTTAGCAGTTCCTGGCAGGCAGTGTGGGACCACTGCTATTTTTAGCAGTATGGCTGTGGCGGCATCAGGAGTCACTTCAGAGTTCGTCAGCATCAGACGGATCAGTCATCGGGTTAGAAACGAGGAAGATATTAATATTTGATCGTATTGATTAAATATTAATTAATTAATGTTTATAATATTAAGTTATAATTTTAAATTATAACTTAAGTGACTGTTTTGAGGGGTGCGCCATCATGAAGGGGGCCAGTTTAACATTTAAAATATGATTTAAATATTTGACGGAGAACTATGGAGAAATAAGAAAATTAAAAGTCAAATATTAATTAAAACCCTATTTTCAAGGGAATCGCACTTTTCAGTGTATTTGAGGATTTTGCATTGGGATTTGTGCATTATGAGATTATTGAGTTTTGATATTGATCAATTTTGGTCTGAGCCTGAGACTTAGGGTTTCACGTTCGATTCCTTGGAGAACGAGCCATCTCCAGCGGAAAGCAATTCAGAGAGTGTGCAATATCACGGATTTTATTTTCACGCAGGTTTCATCTCGTGAGTAAACTACGTAACTCTCGTATAGGCTTATCATCTCTTCGTGAGACTTCTTCAGCATTGGTATCCGTGAGGTCATCTCTTAGTCAAGACTATATTCGAGGTTTAGAGATTGACTGAGGAGGTCGCATATATTAAATAAGTCAGCTGTACTTGGTCAGACTTCCGACAGTCGTATTCATTGCATTTCAGCCGCATTTTCCAAATTCTTGAAAGAAACGCCTTTGATCCGAGGGTTCCGCTTAGCATTAAAAGAGGTTTCAAAGCAATCGATCCATTTGTGCATGCCAGAAGGAGGGAAAGAGACCATATTTATTTCTGCCGTACTGATTTGTACCTTCAGCCGTACCAGCAAATCAGGGTCTTTTCATAATAAAAATTCATTATTTGTCTTGCATGTTGTCAGATCATTTGTATATGAAGATCATTTGATGAATAAAGGAAACGCCTTTAGTTCTTATTGTATTCCTTGAGTAAATTGCAGATTTAGAATTTCTATTGAATTTATTATAAATTTCTGTCAAAGCCGTACTGTTCATAAAAGCATTGAAAAATCCAAAATTACAAAAAACCCACAAAACTTCAGAAAAACGTCAGAAAACTAAAAATATCAATCAGAGCAGTGTTAGAGGGAAACCTAGGGTTTCTACAGTGGTATCAGAGCTTGATTCTGCCATCCTAGGGTTTGGCCATCACATGCAACCAGAGGAAATTGATACATACAGGTACTACACTCGCAGACGTGCCTTGCTTGAAAAGCAACGCAGTTTGAGCAGGCAGCCGGAAATCATGGCTGACAGGAATGATAGGGCTGAGAGAACAGATATACCTCGGACAGATATCCCACGTATCAACCGAGATCGTGGGATGATCCCGAGGTCTTATCAAGACTGCAGATCTTCGTGCAGGACAACGTAGATCAGATGATGTATTACAGCAGGTGGCACAGGCACTGCAGAGATTAGGGACTTCGAGGAGACCGTCACCACATCGTGACGATGACAGGAGTGATGCTGGGTCACAGAGAGCACCTAGGACAGTGTCACAGACAGCTGATAGGCCTACAAGGCCCACGCTCACAGACAGAGCCCGATGAGGCTGGCGCCGCAGGAGGATCGATGACGGTTTTAATACAACCCATGGCAGCAAACGAAAGTGGGAGTTGATACCTCCGCAGCTTAGAGAACCCATCACTTTTGACCGCTTTATCACAATGCAGGTTGAACACAATAGGGCTCGTCAGGATTGGAGACCCCGACAGCAGAATAATGACCTCAAACATGCAACTAACAGGTTGAATCTGGTGATGTTTGATGGCAGCGGGAAGATGACAGCCCAAGCTTGGATTAGCAAGCTTGATACATTCCTTACCTTGCGTCCGATGGCTGAGAGAGACGCTATCCGTCAACAAGTCAACAATTTTCATCCTTCACCTATGAGGAAATGCGCCCAAATGAGGTCAAGTGAAGACAAAACGGAGAAGTTGAAGAGTCATCCTTCATACAAGCCAAAATGCGCCCAAGTTGAAGATAGTAAAAGTGAATGAAGGATGGTGAATAAGGTAAAAGGTGTTGAAAATATTTTCCCAAGGCGTGGTGAAGTTGAATATCCCTCTTGAAGTGTCATATGCGCCCAAGGTGGTGAGATAAGATGTTGAGGTGGTGAACAAAATTTTTCTAAGGCAAGTTGAATATTCTTCTTCAAGTGTTAAATGCGCCCAAGGTGGTAAGTGCCAAGGAGTTAGAAAATATTGCCAAGGGTGAATAAAGTGCTAGGCATGGTTTTAATTTTCTTCAAGTATGCTATGCGCCTAGGATGGTGAAATGAAATACAAGATGGTGTTGATGAATATTGCTAAGGCGCTGGAGTTGCAAAATAATAAAAATTTTCCTAAGGCGTTGAAGATGATGAAAGTAAAATATGATGTGCTTGCAAGAAGATCTTCTAAGTGAAATAAATTTCTCTCACAGGCAAAGTGATCAAAGTTGGATATTAAAAAATTTTCTAAGGCAAAATCTTCAGAGTGATTCAAATTTTCTCTAAGGCAAAAATATTTTCTTCCTTAGAAAATATGCCTAGAACTCAAGGTGATGATTTTTCTTCTTAAAGCATAAGCAAGCTTTCAGAGATGAAGTCAGAAGATGATGACAATACAGGACGAATTCAAATTTCTTAAGTCTGAGCATCGGAGTGTTCACGGAGATGAAGAACGGATTTAAATTAATGGAATAATATTTTTCTAAGGTTCAAAAATTTAAAATTTAAATGAACCCGTTCGTTGGGTACCCATGGATTCGACGCATTCTGGAGAAAATTTTCTTCTGGGTATTGGACATTTGTGATGATGGATGGATTTCTATGTCTTCGGCACTTCGCCAACGTTTTTTGGGTGAAGAATTTAATCAGTGCTCAAATTGTGAAATTTTCCTAAGGAAAAATTTAAAATCTTCTAAGGCAAATTTGAATAAAATGATTTTTGAAAGAAAAATTCTTTGAATGATGAATTCGAAATGAGTTGCCTAGATGATTTTAATCCAATCCTTCACAGATGAATTTTCCAGAGCTAAAGAGAAGTAAAATTCGAATTCAAGTGACAGAGCTTCGACTGGTGAATTAAAAGGTGAATTTAAATTTTCGAAAGTGAAGTTGAAATGTTGCAATCAAAGTTGAACTTCTAGAAGGTTGAGATTCTCGGACAAGTGTCAGGAATACCAGAGAGGTAAAATTCGAATTCCTGAAGTGGAGTAGTGGAAATTTAATGCACTGCCTATACTTAGCTCCTTCTAGAATTCGATTTTTGCTATAAGATTGAGAAGTTTCTCGCTTCTTTTTCACAGATGAGGAGAATTCGATTTGCTCTAAGTGAGTTGCAGAAGACTGGATTGCTGAGGCTTGAAGAAGTTCGAAATTTTGCTAAGTCTGAGAGTTGCTGAGTGAAAGGCGTTGGAAGTTCTGGATTGCTGAAGTTTGAATTTGCTGAAGCTTGAGGAAAATCATATTGCTGAAGCTAAGGACGCCTTGAAGTAAGAAATTTCAAAGAGTTTAAAAAGTGCAAACTTGTTGATTGAAGAAGTGTGAATTCAAAGAGCGGAGTTGCTGAAGCTTGTGAAGTCCGCACTTGCTAAGTGTGAAATACGAATTTACAGAAGTTCAAGTTGCAGATTGAAGTTGCTGAAAGAGTTGAATTTGCTAAGTGATCGAGGCTCGAATTTGTTGAAGAAAGAAGTTGAGGTTTGCAAGCGAGAAATAACATTACAACTTCTTGAAGTCGAATGGCAGCCCTGCAAAGTATTTTATTTATTTTTCTAAGTTAAATTGCTGATGAATGTTTATTGTCCTGCAGATGGTTGAGGCAAGGGCGACTGGCAAAGATAACAATGGTGCATCCAGACAGGCAGTTATAAAGAAGCTGACCAAGACATTTATGCTAGAGTCAAAATTCATTTCGAAGTTGGGCAAGCTGACAGATACCAACTTGGGCTCCGTCAACCTAGAGACTTTCAAGAATAGAATGCTGGGGATTGGTAGTCATCGACCTTCAACCACCTCACATAACATTGTTCGAAGCGGATTATATGCAGCTGCTGGTTTCCCACCAGCCATTCAGTGTTCGGAGCTGATAATGGAGTGTGCCAACTGTTATGAGAAGGAACACAGATCGATTATGTCACCAGATGGCCAAGTGCTTGCCAATCTTACTCCTGCTGCCATTGGTGAAGCTTTCGGGATCCCAATACACAGAAACATGGTTTACAAATCCAGAGAACGAGCTGACCGAATGTATGCTTCTGCATTCGAGAGATGCACGGAGACGATCAATACCCACTGGATGAGCAATCCCAAGCCTTCTCGTACGAAGCTGCCGAAGCAAATCATAGCGGAGGACTTGAAGCAGGAGTACTGTGATCTCATCATGATGCTGAGCAGAGTTGGTGGTTGCCCACAGTCATTTATTTTCAAGCCATGGATGTTCTACTACATCAACCTCGTGCTGGAGGGGAAAGACTACGTCAACTGGGCCGAGATGATCACTGACAATTTGCATGAGCAGCTCCTGAGCCTAAGAAGAACGAAGACATTTTATATGAGCTCTTACATCATCTACATGCTGGCTCGTATAATGAAGTATAGGGGAATCTCATATAAGGAACCTGTTGGTTGTGGCTCTCACCAGTTCAAAATCCATGAGGCTTGTCCACAGTTACACCTGGCTAGTACCACTCATTACAAGCGTGTCAATGATGCCTTCACCATGCATATCACGAGATTGCTTTAGAAGCGGATGCATCACAGAATCTCGAGAGAGGCCCAAGAATTGATTGAAAGGTATGGGTGCTGGTTTATTCAGTTTCCGAAGTTTTCTTACATAAGGCTGCAAGGTTTTTCATCATATCCATATAGGCTGCCTAAGTACCCAACCGATAGAATTTTGATGTTAGAGATATCTAGGCAATTGGTTGCCTACGATAAAATTCAGAAGAAAGAGGGAGGAATTGACTTCCCAATTGTCATGGGCAATTCAGATGAAGTGTGTCCTTCAATACAAGCAGCTAGAGAGGCTGAGAGTGAGCTTCAATTTTATCACTTTTCATATCACACTAGCCGACAGCACTATGATCCGCATAATAACATCAAATGGGTACTGTCAGAGGAATTCAAACACAAGGCAAATATTGAGGATTATTGGGCTGATGCATCAGATGAGATTGAAGTTAGGAAAAGAATGTTCTCTCGGTTGCCAATTAACATGATTAGGGAGTGTGAAGTTGTTCCGGTTCCAGACCAGGTGAATGAGGACATGGATGTTGTCCATCCAGATTATGCAAATAGTTAGTGAGATACCCGGGCTTCCACCTCTAGATTGGTCGAACTGTAGTTGCCGACTCTGGACACACTTCTATTCCGTCCCTACTTCTACTCGTGAGTAATGGATTGATATGCAGAGCAGATGAAAGAGTATAATAATTGCTTTGACTTACAATTTGATGGGAGATCACGACACCCACCTCAATCATGTGAAGAAACAAATCACACTAGGTCCGTAATCCTAAGGAAAGAGCTTAGTCCCAAGCGTAGTTTATTCAGCCGTGAGCCTCCACTGAGTTGCAAATGGAGTCACTCCACGCCATTGGAGACACGTTCTCCAAGTATACACGAGGTTTCCTTGTTTGCTGATCAAAAAAATGCATTGAATCAGGTGCAAGTGGTACAGGAAAATAATCAGCCTCCACGGAGAGAGTCAGTTGGCTAGAGCGTCAATGCACCTAGTAGAGTTGATCAGCAGACTGATGAGGGGACTACCATTGACCCCTCGGCCACCAGCAGGAATTAGAGACTTTAGATGATGATGATATAGTTTCTCAGAGACACTACCACTTGAGGATCTATGATTCTACCTCGTAATGATGTAGAAGCTGAACAAGTTCGAAGTAGAGGCAGACAAGAACAAAGAGAGCCATCTCGGACATAAGGCCAAAGATACGTTGCCCGATTGGCTTGGTTGATAGGATGAGAAGAAGCCCCAACAAAGAGATTGATCCAGCAATTGAAATGGAAGAGTTTTTGAACAGGATCAGCGCACCTCCACAAAAGAAGAAAGCACGGAAGTTTTCAAAGATATCCAATCGAGGAGGATGGTTCCCGTGACTCTTCACGAAAGCCGCGCCCCCAAGTTGATTGTGACCGAAATGAAGTAGTACCTGAGAATTATGTGGTCACAACTTTGGACTTAGGACGCCCCACAGGTGCGCAGATTGTGGAGGAGTGTGATAACTCCTACCTCGCCCTCAAGGACAGGTTATTCAAAAAGGAAGGAAAGTATAAGAAATTGAAAAAAGAGCATAAGGTTTTGATTGATATGTGCGCAGCTTGCCTCATTCCTCGTGCGCAAGAAATTCCAAGATAGGAGCTCTCCACCGAGATACCCCAAAGAGTCAACTGGCTTGTTGGAGTTAGAAAGATGGCACAGAGGCGCATAAGCGGGCTGAGTTCGTGTTGAGATAGAAAAGTTTATGGAGGACCTTGCTTTTGCTTTCAGCAGTGCTTCCAAGATTTTGGTACCTAATGGAGGCAGCTTGATCATGCTTTGGGAGATACCGCTTATCGAGGTGCTGATTCCGCCTGGCACAATGAGGCATGTCCTCATGGTTGCCGATTGATGGAGGGGTCATTCAGAGAATGATGAAAAGGATTTTCCTAGATGGTGCATTTCAACATCACTGGACATGGTTTCTTCAACGTATACGCGGATTCAGCCGATAATGGAAGGCTGCGGCCAATATCATTGATGGAGTTCAGAATACCTTTGAGGCCATATTTGCTAGGCGGCTGAATCCAGATGAGGTTAATATTGATAATTTGAGGGGTAGGCTGGTACCTTTCTTTTCGGAGGTGAAGACCTTCACACAGGATGACTTTGAGAACACCTCCACTTTCTCCAGTTTGATTCAGAGCACGCAGGATTCCTTAGTTGCTTGGAGAAAATCTTGTGCACGGCATGAGACGTCGGTCACGGTGCTAGAGTTCCAGCTAGATTGTGTTCCACCCATTTCAGTTCAGGAAGTTGAGGCTGTACTTGGCAGGTTCATTGAGTTTGCAGCCAGAGAGGAGAATGGGAATGCACTACTGGACGAGGATCTTCTAGAAGACTGATTGTGGGCATTTATTGCCTTACTATTTTTGGGAGTGAGTGGGAATCTTTGGTCATTTATTACACCACTCCCCATTCTAGCAGTTTTTAGGGTTAGGGCTGAGGTGGCTTAATCTTAGCCACTCTTTTGATTGTAATCTTAGCCGTCCATTGGACCTACACCTATAAAAAGGGAGTCCCCCCATTTGTACCTCATTGTGACATTAGCATCAGATTTGGGAGACTTACTACTAGAGAGTAGAGCAGACATTTTGGTTTTGATAGTTTAGCATATGAAGAAGGAAGTTTTCCCTTGAAAACTCTGTGTGAGATTGTTGTGTAAAACTTCATGATAATAGATCTTTTCATTGATGGTGGAATTCGTCTTTGTCATGGATTGCTAGCAAGGTCTCTTCATCCTTTCGGATCCAAGAAGCATAAAGTAGCGTAGTTTTCATTTCATGCAAGTAGTTTACTTTGGATGTGTGGTGTTTTATTGAGGTAGCTTCATTTTATTCCATACCACTAGCAGCTTGTTGATGATAACTTCGATTGTGATTTGTATACTTATATGCGTCGTTCTGATGGTGTATGTATGCTAAATTATAATTTGAACATCTTTTGCTATCCCTTTGAAGATTGCACCAATTTTACTGAAGCTGTCCGACGTGAGGCTAGGTGAAATTCAGTTGAAGTCTATTGAAATCAAGCTCCACATATCTTGCATTTAGGATAGAATATAAGCTTCTTAGGCCTTACACTCATTTACTTTTCGCACATTTCTGATTAGCTTTAGGAAAACGAACTTATTGCCAAATCACATGCACAAAATCCCCTTCAAATCATCTACCTACTGTTAACTGCAAGAAGCCTGAACAATTGTGTAAGTCCCCTCGTAAGAACACAGCAGTACACATCAAACCAACTGAGGGTATTCCAAGTATTTCGGAACCTTGGAGTTGAACATGTGATCTATCTCGCAATCTTAGCACACGGAATACTTTGATCAAGAGAGAACGGAGTAGCCTTCGGACAACTTTGTTCTTCGGCTGATTGGTGCGGTCACAAAAATCACATCAACAGCTCTCTACATGCATAGGAGCCCATGTATCCCAAACCAACATTTTGTGGTCTCATCTACACTCAGGGGGGATTAATTATACATTTTCCCTCTTTGCCCAACGCTCAACCATCCTAGCCCATTTTCTTTCATAAATTCAGACCAATGCCATCGGTATGTTTCTCAAAGCTACCAAATGAATTTTATATAGAATTAGGATGTTGGAAATGGCAAGGATTACCAAATGCTTGTTCATCATGGTCTACATGTCACATGTCATAACTGATAGCTGCCAAAGGCTGGAAACTTATTCAGTAGTGTGCAACTTTTCACAACATACATGAAGTTGCATGGTTCTTCGATGGTATTCAGTTCTGGTTGCAAACTTTGCATGACTTGGTTTTTCTCCTCGGTTTCAATTTAGACCATCAAGAACAAGATCAGCAAGATGAGCAATTCACAACATGAGGTCTACTAGCTTTCCAAAGTAGATTGGCCAGGCAGACATGGATTCCAACATCACTAGGAACTGCAGAAGGTGAAGTGTTGTTTGTTCTCATTACTTGTAACATAGCTGAGTTATCTATCAATGTTCACACTTCGAAGCACTTTGTTAGATACTCCATTGCAACAACAATGCATATAAATTTTAAATCATAGCAATCACTTTGGTTTTTGAATGGAGAAATGAAATCAAAATAACATCTTGAAAATTTATATGAGGTTGCATTGCATACAAAAGCACATAATTGTGCTCCAAAGGCTTACTCAACCCCTCCCAATATTTCACACTACAACCCACTCCATTGCATCTCAACTTAACATGCCCCACCATAGCCCATTGAGAACTTTTCTCATTCGCATCCAGTTCCATGTGTCATCTAGCAAAGCTTTCATCTGCTTCTCTAAGTATTGTTTATATCTCTTCCCTTAGTGCACGTTATAGTAACATTTAATATGGTCCCATTTTGTACAACCCATTTATGGAATGGAACATCCTTGACTTTCCAATAACCTTTAATTCTAACTTGCCCGACTGTAGAAAATTACCCATTGAAGGAGATTTCTGCTATTTTCATACCATGGTGAGACGACAAGTATTTGGAGGAGCTACCTATGTGGACCCCTTTTATCCTCAATGATTTCTACATAGTGTTTTTCTGTGATCACAATGATTCTAAACGTTAACTACTGCAGCAGAAGAATCCATCTATTCATGCCTTTTAACCATACTTGCTCACCAAATGCATCAAAACCTGGTGGAATAAATAGAACACAGAGGGATTCTACCATAAATAGTGTTGAAACTTTCAAACAGCATACACCATTTCCAATGTTTCTCTTCCCATTACATATTAGCCAGTCTCTACTTTGGACAATAATCTACTTGTACCATAGACAAGGTGATCTGACTCTTCGTATACCAGCATACAACCAAACCTAAATTTATATAGCTCCACGACTGTAGAACTCCTTGCCTTGATCCAAGTAATGCTAATATTGGTGCGTTTATCAAACTAAGATTTAACACCTGAACAGCTTATTGTTGATATTTTCTATAGATGAAAGATGCTTCTTTCCTCATTAGAACATCAAATGGATAAGATATCCATGAAAAAATTTTACTAATCTATTCCAGTACCCCACGTGTTTTAGGAACAACTGTATCACTCCAAATTATTGTGGAAACTTCATCTACTCCACTATCCACACATTGTCAAGATCTAGTTTCAACAATGTATCTTAATAACTTTTCAAACAAAAACATAAATGAGCACTTCTTGGGGTTCAATGAGTGGAAGATTTGATATTCCCTGTAGTCATCCTTTCAACTGTGGGGTATAATCCTTTATAATGTGTTTACTCTTTTATCTAATAAGATTAATACTTTCACAAATGAACAAAAAACATAATATACACAGTACACTAGATTGAATAACATACGTATAGCTTTATTTATATGAAGTTATTTACATAAAAGTAGACTAGCGATGATCAGCCCCTTTGCATCCACCCCAACAGGGGCTCTGGCCTCATTTTAATATTATTTTACTTTTATATATTCTTTTCTTTTCTTAATAAATCTGCCTTAAATGAAAATGTTTCTCATTTATATGGCCGTTAAAATTCTCTCTTGTAGGGTTTGTTTGTGTATGTGTATACATATGCATATGTATAAGTATATACATGTCTGTGCATGATTATGTAGGCGTATATTTCTGTTTACAGTCAAATGTATAACCAGTGAATATTTAATTTCAACAATATACAAGATATTCATGTACATTTGAGTCTACATATACATTTTGTATTTAGTAGGTATATATATCAGTTTATTTAAAAATTCACTTGATACATATATACAATTATTTTGTTTCCAGCAATGAACAGAGAAGAAATGAATTTATATTTACCTGTGATTAGATTTTGTCTGGATGCACCTGTGTATTTACATAATTTCCATGACCAATTCTACAAACAATTCATAAAATTACTAATAAACAATATGCACCCCAATACATGTTCTCCACAACTTTTACACGGTTTTTTTTGTGTTCCGTATTACAGATTTTACTTCATATGCATTTATGTTTCCTAAATGTCAAAAGACATTTCCAGCTTTGCTAATAGAACAGCATTACTTCCAGCAACCATGTAAACCAACAAGACATTAAATGCAGAATACAAATCTTATCACTTCTTCAAGTCTAACATTTAACATAATACATAGTGCTACTTTGACCATAGATTTTCATTTCATGTAGCACAGGATCTTCAGGTAATACATAATCTGCACGTCAAATGGTAGGTAATCTGCAAACTAACAATATTACATTCCATAGGATGTATGGTAGAACTACAAGTCCTGGTAATAAATCTGCAAGTACAGGACCTTTAGTATGATCAAATCTTCAAGATTTTCATTTAGCTTGAGATGACCAAAGGGATGTACTCACCACCCTATCATATGGCATTACTGAGTTCACGTGCCTGTAGCCAACACCTAAGCAAGGAAGCCACACTACAATAGGTATAAACATTTTTTTTAATATAAAATTGCAAGCAACAGCAAGGTGAAACAAAGCCTGGGATGGACACAATGGATTATTGGCACTGACTCATAAGAAGGGGGACAAAAGGAATGAAACCTTCATGGAAACCTCAAACCATATTAGGGGTTCTCAAACCCCAACAAACATAAACAATTATAGCCATCACAACTAGTATACTCTTCTTAATTTCTTCAACACACCATCACAACTTCTACCTTAGTTTACACCACATCACAAAAAGAATTCCAGTTACAGCTTCCCATGGGAGGATTCCTCACCTCTCTCAACCCCACACAAGGCCTGTCCTCAATCCAGTAGGAGATCCATTGCCTCAGTAAAAAATACAAAGAAACACACAGCCAAAAATATACACCATTTGCAACCAAGGACAAGAGTCATTTCATCACTCACAAGGAAAAGAATACAACAATATTCCATAATTTCTCACACACTCATTTCATATCTTAACTCAATTTTCAGAAATTTCCTTATACTTTAACTACTAACCAAAACATATTATAACACAAGAATTGATGAAAGCCAACCTCAAATTTTAGCTTTTCAATTTTCTGCTACACGTGCTTTTCCACCAGCTTCTTAAGAGTTTCCTCAAATTCTGCAACATGAGAATTTAAATATAATTTTATGTGATTATGGTTTCCACAAGTTAGATAAGTTAGGGATAAGGTATTAAACATTTAAATAACATTTATTATGTTTGCACCTTATTTGGATATGGAAGGTGTAGACTCACATATTGATATCTTTATTTCATGATCATGCTGATGGAATACTACATTCTATATGTGTTGTCTAATGGATACGGTAGATTAATTATTATTTAATGTTATACTATCTTAGATGTTTGATCAAATTCATGATGTATCACGAATAGTTAACTAGAAATCTTCCTTGACTTATTTTTCTTGAGGTAGTTAATGTATATGAGGTACTCACCTAATACCGTGTTTCATACAACATGAAAAATTAAATGTAATTCCATGTGACTATGATTTTTGAAGGCTTTGGATGAGTTGTAGATAGAATACTAGACATTAAAATAACATTTATTACAATTTGAATTTGATTATGATATGATAATTCTATATGATTAGTGACTTATGGAAACATGGTTACGGACTAACATGACATTTTATCATAGTGCTTCAACTATGTGTTTTGAATGTAGTGATGTGTCCCCTGAGTGTGCAGGCATTTCATACAGTTGATCAGCAAGAAACGAGAGACCACACTATAACCTCAATCACACTAGTCACTCCTACTTCACCTTGTTAAGTAATGGGAACCAATTGTGCTTCCTAGTTCATCAATTATCATTGTTTGAAAAGGGACTATGACCTCATGTGTCAAGCCCAACTTGCCTGATGTCCTGACTCCCAACTATCTTTAGTGGTCATCTTATTTGCTGAATTCAATTGTAATAGTATAATTTAAGTTTAGAAAAATACCCCCCAATACGCAAACTTGGATTTGCATCATTATGGAATTTTAAAAGGGGAGTAAATGTGTCTTAGGGAAGAATAATAAAATAAAAAGTAGCACCCTAAGCTTGTTGGTGTAAATAAGTAATTTTCCTAAATAGTTATTAGTGGGGTCCTATTTACATGTTAAGTCCATTTAGGTCCTAGGCATATTGAATTGTTTAGATAAGATTTTATCTTTTTAGATTTTATTAAATATTAGAGTCCTATGTCATTTAATAATGGCACCAGTCATTTAATGTTTTGGCATTTGATACTTCATCACAGCTTGTCTATATAAGCAAGTTCATTGTACGCTCTTGCAATATACCTCATCATCATATTTGATAGAGCTTAACATCAAGCAAGCTCATTTCTTGCATACCCTCTTGTGGAAGGTTTTCATTGTTTTGGTAGGTGATTCTGGGATAGAACTAATTTTCAGCTCCTACATGGTATCAAAGCACAACCTTGCAAATTCCTTCTCAAGTTTGAGGGTAGAGCTATTGCTAGTGAGAGATCTTGGTGAATTTTAGTAAAGTTGAGTATGCTCTTCCCTTGCACCCTATGGTTATCTTGGTTCGTGTTGGAGGTAATTTGAGCTCACGATTGAGTTCAGGGCATCTAAGAAAGTCAATATTGCCTTTTGTTTCATCAAAATCCGACATATTTTGTCGGATCTACGAGGGTTTCAAGTTGGGAGGTGGTCACCAGATCCAAGAGGTAGCTGATTTTTCGAAGTGCTTTGGGCCAAAATCAACCCTTCCATTGCATCCGGAAGGCCCAAAAACCCCCATTTTCATATAAATACTTCATATTTTGAAGAAAGACTATTTTTGGAAATTTTTAAAAAAAATTGAACTATCTTAAATTTGACGACCAAATGACCATCACAAAGGAGTGTGTTAAATTTGATGGTTAAACGGCCCTCATACCAACACTCAGCCCAGTCCACCAGCTTTTGGTTGCATGAGGACCACCCGCCAACCCTTAGGGGGCTTAATTTTGGCCCCTCAAGCCTTAAGTGGGCAGTTTTTTTTTAAATTGCCATAACTTTTGACTTGGGTATCGGATTTTTGAAAATGAGATATTGTTGGAAAGTTGGTTCTGAGCACTTTCCAATGGTGTATATATTATTATCAGATTTTATTCCTAAAATATTTTATTGTTGTTTGAAGTCAGATCTCCCATTTGAACCTCCGAACTCATAACTTTTGCCTAGATCTCCATTTTTCGTGATTTTTGTGGCATTGGAAAGGTATTAAGGAGCTCTACCATTGTGGACCTACAATTTTTCCAGCTTCAACCTCAAGTATCATTTATTCCAATTTTGGCATATTTGCATTTTGGTTAATTACTTAGACATCCTGACTCCTGGATCTTTTTGGGAAGGCTTCATTTGCAGTATACATCATGTTTTGGGGTTTCTAATTGTTGTTGGAGGTTTTAGACTTTGTAACTTTGGAGATTTATCATAGTTCATTATGGGGTTTTCATTTCATTCATCTCTGATTATGTTGAAAAGGGGAAACTATAAACAATGGAGAGATGGCATCATAAAACATCTTTGTCGGCTTCATTTGTTGCCACGTGTATGGTCTTGTTCCCCCTCCAAGTATTGCTAGTAAGAAATTTGATTGGAATTGCAAAAGGGATCATGTCTTAGGAGTTATTGCTATGCATGTAGATGATGACATTTTGAATGCTATTGTTCATTTTGGGTGTCCTCGTGTTCTTTGGACGAAAGTTTGGGAGATATTATGGAGATCCTGATACTCAGCCATTCCTAGATGATCCTGTTTTAGATTGTCTTGTGTGATGAGCCCTGCTGGCTCTCAATTCAAACCCCAGTATTTCTTAAGTCTTTTTAGTGTTATTTTAGTTTTTTTAGAGAAAAGTTCATAGACAGAAGAGAAGGGGCGCAGCATATAAAAGCTTATAAATTGAAATACAAAGCAATTTCCTACAGAATGGAAATGCAAAAGACGTTATTTTATTGTAACAATGAGATCATGAATGATAAACATACCAGAATGTTTCCAGTTTTTTTATTTAAAACAGTAAGCCAGCTCGCCAGCCAAGAATGCTGAAAACTGACAATAATGGACGCCAAGCCTCCAGATTTGGATTCTCTTGCCTCGAAACTGGATGCAAGTCTCTGAAAGTACTAGACGCCAAAGACGCAAGTCAAAAGGCAACCAAAAGGAAGGCGTTTCAGCCAAACCCTTCACACGCCTCTCTAGAATGCACAAATCCCAATGCAAGTCGTACGGCCAAGAAAAGAATGAGTATTATCCCTACTGGATGCCACTGAATCTGAAGAAGAAGGCGCCACAAGGAAGAAACCCTTTCTTATTGCAATCAACAGTAAATCTCAATATATTACTCTATCTGAATCATGTAAAACCTCTGAATGAAGCTCTCAACTGCACTGATTCGATTGATCTTTCACAATCTCAAGAGTGCTCAACACTGAAGAGGTATCGTTCTTCAATGGAAGATTGTTCAAACCCTGGTCATAGGAGAATGCACAGGAAAAAAGCACAAGGCAAAGTCGAAATTATCAAAAGGTGAGTTTCTCATTGCCAAAAATTGCCTTATATGCAAAAGGCACGAATTCCAAGAAAGATACGTGTTGTACCCCAAAATTAAAATTTTTGTTACACTTAGATATATTGAAGAAATGAGTAAAAGTCTTGTCAAATCAGTCAAAAAGGTCAAAATTTGGGTGTGCATGTCTTGCATGAGGGGTTAAAATGCAAAATTTTCAATTTCTGACGATCTGGGTTTGCTAAGAGTAGCTTAATCTACAAAACCCAGATCTCAGTTTTTCATCCCTAAATTTTAGGAAAACTGCTATTTTTAGAAATTTTCTAAAATTAGTAACGCCTGGTTTTTCCGGTTTCTCTCAAACGGATCGCAAAATTTTCTAAAAATAGAAAGTTGGTCCCATTATGTCCAAACCGACGGATTGGCCTAAAATGCGCCTCAGACGTCAAGGCAAATTTAATCTAAAATAATTCCGCTTTTGCCCCTAATCGGGTCTATTCTACTTTTCGTGGCGACATCCGAGCTCCGAGGTCATCAATGGAGGTCAGCCGCTTACCAAAGGGCCGATCCAACGCCGAGGTATTCGAAGAATATTCAGCATTGACACCACCTTTTAGGGTACCAAATGTCGTATTTAGGTTTCTACCTCCAAATAAACTTGTTCAGTCATGATGGATCCAGCCGTGTAGTTATCGATACTCAATATTCGAATCGTTTTTCTAACAGAGGTTTTCTAAACCTAAGTCGACGTTGAAGAATTTGAATTAGAAACTCATGCTCTGTGAAGAAGCGCTCTAACTTTGAGGGGTAAATTCAACAACCATGATCCAAAAGTATGCTCAATCTTTTTAGATTCCGCCCAGCTTCGCGATGCCTGTCTTCGTCAACATTTTCAACTGGTCGTCTTCCAGCAAATTCGAATCAAAGACGAAGGTTCAGAGTGAAGGTTTCAAACTTGAAGTTGAAAATTATGAAAAATGGTTAAGTCTGGGAAGAATGGGCGCCCCAGGTGAAGAAGGGCGCCCAAGTTTTCAAGGGCCCAAATGAATGAACTTGCAGATGTGTGTCTAACGAAATCTCTTCGCAGTTGATCCAGCTTTCCAGTGAGACACTCAACACGTCAATCGGAGTTCGCAATCACCAAATACGAAGAGCTAAAAGTGGGGTCCGACAAAGGCTGAGAACCAAAATTCAGAAGCAAACACAGAAAATCAAAAATAAAGCTAACTCTGGTGAAAGTGGGCGCCCCCAGTCAAGAAAGGCGCCCAAACTTTTGGGGTCCTTAAAATCATTATTTGATGAAGTTCATCCCAAAAGACCCCTCTTCATTTTTCGTCAGCTTCGCGATGAGCATACTCTTCAGTCAATCCGACGCCCGGAGCTCCAGATCCAACGAGATCGTCTATAGAAGAGGATTTAATGAAGAAATTTGAAGATCAGAAAAATGGCTATCTCTGGGTGAAATGGGCGCACCTGGAAGGTAAAGGCACTCATGAATTCGGAGGTCGAAATGAAAGATTTTGCCAGAGGTGCCTCCAGAACTTCTTTCTTAGAATCAGTCAGGATCCGCCGTGAAACCTTCAGCTCGCCTGTCGGATCAATCTGTCAACGGGAAATCAGAGGCGAAGTAGCATGTCAAAATGAAGGAAAGTTGAAAATGTTAAATTTTTGGCTAACACTGGATAAAGTAGGCGCCCCTGGTGAAGAAGGGCACCCAAATTCTCATGCCTTAGAGAAATTTTTGAGGTTTTCAAAATTTTCAAAATTTGCAAGTGGAGAATGGCGTCCAAGTTCAAGAAAGTTGAGTTTTAGGGTTTTGGAAATAAAAGCAAAGAAAGCAAAACCTAATCCAAAGCCCTAAAGTCTATTTAACATCATTCTTTCATGTATTTTTCATTATTTTTGCAGGTAGCATCCAGAAGAGAAAGTTGGAGCAGCAAGTTTGAAGAATTTTTGTGATTCAAGAATCCATCCTTGCTGGTTTTACATCAGATTTTTCAGACCAGCAAGCATAAACCCTTGCTTTTTCAAGCTTTTTGTTTCAGAAGATCAAATTTTTCAAGCAGAAGGCCAAGGCTTTCAATTTTTCTGTCATCTGGGTCTTTTTGCCTCAATCTTCTAAAGAATTTTTCAAGAACTTCATCAAGTTGCAGCAAGTGCTTTTATTTTGCATGTCAGTGAAAACCTCAGTGCATTCAAATTTCAACCATCTGGGTCCTTTCCAATCAGTCTTCTAAAGAAAACCCATATCGCAGCTTTTTTCAATAAAGTTCAAAATCTAGGGTTGGCTGCTTTTTCGATCAAACGTCAGGGTTTTGCAAATCCAATCAACTGGGTCCATTTCTAATCTTGTTCTGAACAAAACCCAGATGCCAGCTTTTTTCGGGAAAAATTGAAGAAATTAGGGTTTGCTGCTTTTTCGTGCAAAATTCAAAATTCTTTTGTAAACGGACGATCCGGCTTGGTCTTGCATCGGAATTCAACAAAAACCCATATCTCAAGAAATTTCTCAAAAATTTGTCCGCTTGGAGCACAAAAATCAGCATTCTGCAACAGAAGTTGCCTAAGACTTGTCTCGAATCCAAGACGAAAGCCACTATTCTTCGAAGTTTTCTGCAGAAATGGAGTACACTCCTAATGTTTTGTCCTAATCAGCTCTTCACAATTATATCAAAACAATTTGGAGATGACACTTGCATCATGTCAAGCCGGTGTGTTCGATCTACATGCCCTGAGAAGGTTATATTTTCAAAGTTAAAACCTATGAGAGGGATATCCTAAGAATTCATCACCTACGCATGTGCTGGGTGAATAGCCTCTTTTCATCAGCTAATCTGGCTATAGAGATCCCTCTCAATACAGTTTTGAAGATGGTTCCTTGTTGTCGTACTATAAAGCAAATCAATTCCGCATTAACTACAAATTAAAATTCAAATATGGAAGGCTGGGATAGGGCCATATTTCAAAGTTGATGTCAGCAAAGTCTACAAGTTTTACCTATCGAGGTCAAGATTCCCTGAGATCTATCGCAGATGCTGAAGATATTCTTGAAAAGCGGTGTTTTGCTATTGAGGGCATAGATGCACCGAACCGGGACACAATTTCTAACTTCCTAGTGGATGTGATTGAGCTTTAAAGCAGCTTTCTTCTAGAAGTTTCTTCCGCTTTCTTTCTATCTCCTTGGAATAATCCTTATCCATTCTTTGAGGATAGAAAGAAGATAAGATGTAATGTTTTGGCGCTTCCCCGCTTTTTCTCATTTATTTTATCTTTCTAGATTTAGTAATAAAGCTTGTTTGCTGAGCAAGCCCTAGATTGTGAAAGCAAGGAGATTTTAGGGTTCCCTACTCCTCTGCTTCTCTATAAATAAGAGCCTTTGCTCATTAGTTTTCTTTAACGGTTATTGTCATAGCAAATTGCGAGCCTGAATTGCAGCAAATTGTTATTCAAATACCACTTTAGTTGAACCGCATAGTGAGAAACAAAATGAGCCTATTGTGCCCCTCTCTATTGCTGTCTGGCATTGTTCATTTGTGTTGTGATAAGCAAACTGTTGAGCCCTTTAGCCAACAAGGAGTTAGTGTGGATTGATGTTTCATTGTGTTAAGAATAGCCTATGCTCTCCCTTAGCTGCACCCCTAGTTCAAGGCATGTTAGAAGTGAGCTTTGTTTCAGAGATTTGAGTAATAAAATCATGAGCCTCTTTTTCCTTGGTCCAAAATCTCAGATTTCCGTTATCTATGTTCTACTTTTATGATCTTTATTTCAGCTTGCAGTGAAGTGTGTAGGTGTTCGTTGAAAGAGAGATTATCGAAGTATTTTTGTCAGAAAATCTACCTTGTTAATTTCTAACTTCTCTTGCTCTGCTATTACTTGAGAGGTTAGGAACGCCTTTAGTTTAAGTTAGTCGTAGTTGAACTTCTTATATCAGAAAATCTCAGCTGCGGCATTTGTGTTTAAAAAAACCTTGTGCTCTAAGCTGGATCTCAAAAGATAGGCAACTTAGTTTTAGTTTACTTTCTTTCAAACACCATCAGCAAGAGGGAGCTTCCCCACTAATTTGAAGAGGCCATCCGTGTGCATAGCTGTCTGCTTTTCAAATCCAAGATTCCAGAAAAGTAATTTAAACGCCAACAATACTCCCATTTCATGTATTTTAATCTTTTAAACAGGCTTAAGCTAGCTCTAATAGTATTTGACTTAAATACTTGGGCGCACTTTATCAATTTAAGTGATTAAAATATTAAATCACTTTTAGAGAATATTTAAGTGATTTAAAAAATATAAAGTCAATTTGACTTTATAATTAAATATTAAATCAATTAATATTTAAATCACTTAAAAACCCATAACTCACTCAAAACACCATATAATCCTGTGCCGTCAGAAGCTGTCGACTCCTGCACTGCCAACGCCTGTTGTGAACCAATCACTGGGCTCTAAAAACCAGAACGATCAAACTCTCCAGAAAGTACCACTGACCCTCTAACCAATCCAGCTAGCCCACAAGGTTCCAATAAAGGGCTAACACACTGTTCCCAAGAACTGACTAGAACGGGGACATCACATCTTGTGTCTCTTCATTTTTCAAAATGGATACCCTATGATTATGATACTATTTGGGAGTTTGAAGCTTTGGAGTACTTTGAATCTTTAAATGAGGATGACAAAGTTTCTTCAAATGCTCCTTATTCTCCTTCAACGACGATTGTTGATCCTCCACCTTCAATGATTCCTTGTGCAAAGTCATTGATTGAGGCTCCCATCATTCCTGTTCAACAAGACCATTTATCTTCTTTTGATGATTCATTGAGAACTTCCAATGATTCATTCCAACAAGTATTTAATTATCTTCCTAATTGGGATTCCTATTTATCAAACATTGCATCCTTGTTTGTGGAGTCTCACAATTCAAATTTGGAGGACACATTTGAGGGGTTATCTCTCCTCTTTGATAACAATCATTGCACAACTATTGTCAAACCATCTTTGTCTTTGGATCTTGTTCGACATGAGTTTCTGCATAGTCCTAGTTTGTCACCTTCTTCATTGATTGGGCATGTACCTGATTTGATTGTGGCATCTTCATCTACCTTGGACAAGGAGACACGTGAGCAGATTTCAAAGACATCATCATACATGTTAAGCTTCTTTCTTTCAATTCTTATCTAAAATGGTAAGCATTCCTGCATTTTTTACTTCGTTTTGTTTCTTCTAAAAGGGAGATAAGTTGTTTGTCGACATTAGATCATGTTTGTCTTTAGCCACTTACCATTTTTGCAAGAGATTATACATTCCCTCTTACTTTCCCTCTTACGGGGGGGATATTGATTGTATATTTATGATGGATGTAGTCCTTGGGGGGTATCATTGAGTCCTCCATATATCATCCTTGTTTGTATCTTTTCTCTTTTTGGAGAGGGGTTTTTTCCCATGTGGTTTTTTTCCTTTTCTCCATTTGTGTGAGATTGCATTTGCATTTGTACATGGGTACTTGTTGTGACCTTTTCACACATCGCCCCATTCAAAATGGGGACCCCCTAAATTTTGCTCCATTCTGGTCTTTTGGCTTTGATTTTGTCTCTCTCTCTCTTTCTATCTCTTTTTTGTTGTCTGCTTTCCGGGGATGTGCCCATCTGTGAGCTTGAACATGAAATTTCGGCCAAGTCTGAGAATTAGGGTTTGCACTTTTCTGGTCAATTTGAAGTCAAAGGAGTAAATAAGTTGAAATCTAACCTTGGCGTTGCAGTCAGTATGCTTCCAGCAGGTTCCCAGCTAAATTTCAGTGAATTCTGACAACTTATTATTTTAGTAAGTACCAGATTTGGGGTGTTCTCTCAGCACTTTCGGAGTTTCGATCGTTGCACTGAATCCAGAACACATCAAGCTGCTCGTCTGCAAATTTTGAGCTAAAACGGACAACTTTCTATTTTTAACAAGTTCACCTTCAGGAGTTATTTTTAACTTTCTATTAGCAGGTCAGAGGGTCATTACCCTATTGGATACCGGAGCTACACATAATTTTATTGATGCTAGGTTCGTTGAGAAACGAGGGCTTATTACAGAGGAGTTTGAGGGCATCAGAGTCAAAGTGGCAGACGGGTACACTTTGAGATGCGAACGCATGATTAGAGATCTTCCATTACGCTTGAACAACTATGAGTTCAAGGCAGATTATTATGTTGTCAATATGGGAGACATTGATTTAGTATTGGGAATGAAGTGGTTGCACTCATTGGAGGAGGTCACACTTCGTCTCAAGGATATGGAGATACGTTTTGAGGTCGACGGAAAGACTCACATTCTTAAGGCAATACGGGACAGCGACCTTAAAACAATTTCCTTTCGCCGAATGGAGCGGCTCATGCGTCATGACATGGTAGAGTGGGCTGCCGAGTGTCATTTAGCACCTTTACAGGAGGGACAGCAAAAGACAGAGTATCATCCAGACATTCAGAAGATCAGAGTCAAGCATGATAAGGTGTTCAGTGATATTCCGCCAGGTAGACCTCCAGATAGAGGGATAGAGCACATCATTGAGCTCGAGGAGGGTGCAAAACCCGTCATGATAACTCCTTACAGGCATCCAAAAAGATTGAAGGATGAGATTGAGAAGACCATAAAGGAGTTACTGGCTATGGGTCACATTAGACCTAGCAAGTCGCCGTTCGCTTCTTCTGTTGTATTGGTGAAGAAGAAGGATGGAACGTTGCGCATGTGCATTGATTACAGGGTCCTGAATAAGAGGATAAAATTTAAAAACAGATCTCGACACCGAAAGATAGATGGAGCTGATTTGATGTTTCCATAGTACAAGTTATTTTACTTAAGATTGATTTACTACCGGTTATCATCGGGATTAGAGTCCGCGAGCGGTGACATTGGAGAAGCATTTGTACTTCTACGTCATTGTGGGCACTCTGAAGTTCAGAAGGATGCCATTTTGGCTCACTAACGCTTCACCACCTTCAGTCCAAATTGCGAAATGTAGTATTTCATTCTCATCGAGGGAGGGCTCGTGCTGGTTTCGATGATGACTCGATATACGCCGACTCTTAAGTGGAGCAATCGCTCATTTGAGACCGATTGAGCAATTCCGGAGAGGAGTCCGGTAATTGGCAAACCCAAGTGCTAATTTGGGATGACCCAACCGGTTATACCTTTGGTCATATTATCGCTATGATGGTTTACGGATCCCCGAAGATCCGCGCTTCATTGTTGATTGGCCCACACCTACCAACCCTCATTACGCTTGAGAGGGTTTCGGTTTGTGCGGATTCTACCGCAGATTCGTGAATGGTTATTCACGACATGCAGCCCCGATGACAGATTTGATGAAGGGGGCGTTTGTTTGGACTTCTGAGGCACAGGAGTGTTTTGAGAAGTTCAAGGAGTTGATGACCACTTGCCCTATTTTGGCACTACCGGACTTTACGAAGCCGTTTGAGCTTCAGTGTGATGCATCAGGTGAGGGCATTGGTGCGGTGCTTATGCAGGACAAGCACCCGATAGTTTATGAGAGCCGCAAGCTCAGAGGACCCGAGAGGTTGTATAGCATATACGACAAAGAGATGCTCGCGATTATGCATGCCTTAGCTAAATTCAGGCAATATCTTGTTGGCAGCAAGTTCTGCATCAAGACTGATCATAACAGTCTTAGACACTTTTTAGGGCAGCGAGATCTCAATGACAGACAGCAGAAGTGGGTCAGCAAGCTGCAGGCTTATGACTTTGATATTTCTTATATCAAAGGTACTCAGAACGTAGTGGCAGATGCACTATCACGGAGACCGTATTTAGGCACTATGGTTCAGATTTCTGAGGATTGGAGGCATTTGATAGTGGCAGAGTATGCCAAGGACAGTTGGGCCTCCAGCATTGTCGAGGGATCAGCAGTAGATACCAGGTACACACTTGTGAATGATTTGATCATTTACAAGCACAGGATATTTCTGATTCCCGGTTCTGAGGTGAAGAACATGGTTATGAGGGCCTTTCATGATATTCCCACAGCAGGACATCCCGGTTACTTCAAGACTTACAGGCAGATACGGGAGAGGTTCACGTGGAAATGTCTCAAGAGAGATGTTCTTCAGTATGTGCGTGAGTGCCCTGTTTGTCAGCAGAACAAGCAGGAGAACACTCACCCGGCAGGTCTACTACAGCCACTTCCGATTCCTGACAGGAAGTGGGAATGCCTGTCGATGGATTTTATCACGGGCTTGCCTAAAGCCCAAGGGCGTGATTGCATATACGTGGTTGTGGATCGGCTTACGAAGTATGCCCACTTCTTCCGATCACCACGACTTACACAGCTACACAGGTGGCAGAGGTGTTCTTTCGAGATATTCAAACTCTTGGTTGCCTCGAGCATCGCCGCGGGATGTGAGATAGTCGGGTCTCGAGTAACTTCTAGCGTGAGGTCTTCGTGGCTTTATGGACCCGAAGCCATTAATCGAAGCACCACTACCATCCATGCATGATGGGCGTAATGAGATAGTGAATAAGTGGGTGGAGGGATATCTCAGGAACTATATAGCAGGGCAGCAGAAGGCGTGGGTCAAATGGATACACTTGTGTGAGTATTGCTACAACTTGACATTCCATATGACCATTCAAATGTCACCCTTCATGGCGCTATATGGGTATGAGGCGCCGAGTGTCCTTGATCTGTTATTGAGCGACAGTAGAGTGCCGAGTGCAGGAGGTTGGTTACAGGAGAGTCGACACTGGCGAGGGGCCTGGCGAAGAACATTGCAAAAAGGCACAAAATCAGCGTACGGCAATACGCAGACCGAAGAGGACGAGAGGCATTTCGAGGTTGGTGATATGGTTTACCTATGCTTCAAATTTCATCAATACCCACTCTTAGGAAGAGTGGTCGTAGAAGCTTAAGCCGCTTATTACCTGGCCCTTTCGTGGATTCTCGAGGAGAGTTGGCGCAGGTGGTCACGAGCTTGAGCTTCCAAAGCAGCATGCGGTACATAACGATTTTGAGGCCGCTCAAGAAGGCTGGTCAGTCAGTGGTTGTACCATCCGCAAGGTTACCACCCTTAGATGATGAGGGTAAGTTGATTCTAGTACCTCGAACCGGAGTATAGGAGAGACAGCTAAGGCTTCAGGACTATCAGGAATATCCGTAAAATGGGAGAGAGATTTGCCTAGCTGAGGATGCTGGCTAAGGGAGAGCTTGGTGGAGATTCTGCAAAAGATCCGGCATTGAGATTGCTTGAGGACAAGTACCTGTGAGGGCGGACTGGCTATGTTCCTCTCAGCGACATCTCTCGCATCGACAGGATTGGCTCTATCATAATGCACTTCGTGAGGCCGCATGGACTGGATAGAGGGTCACTTCGAGCTTGGTCGCCTTCACGCCTAAGTTTGATCGGGCTTGTCTTTCGCTCGCTCATCTGGAGATCGCTTATGTAATTGCTATTTTAGTACCGGCAGCAGGGACCACCTATTTTCATGATGGTCAGTATGCATCAGGAGTCACTTCAGAGTTAGTCAGCATCAGACGGATCAGTCATCGGGTTAGAAACGAGGAAGATATTAATATTTGATCGTATTGATTAAATATTAATTAATTAATGTTTATAATATAAAGTTATAATTTTTAAATTATAACTTAAGTGACTGTTTTGAGGGGTGCGCCATCATGAAGGGGGCCAGTTTAACATTTAAAATATGATTTAAATATTTGACGGAGAACTATGGAGAAATAAGAAAATTAAAAGTCAAATATTAATTAAAACCCTATTTTCAAGGGAATCGCACTTTTCAGTGTATTTGAGGATTTTGCATTGGGATTTGTGCATTATGAGATTATTGAGTTTGATATTGATCAATTTTGGTCTGAGCCTGAGACTTAGGGTTTCGCGTTCGATTCCTTGGAGAACGAGCCATCTCCAGCGGAAAGCAATTCAGAGAGTGTGCAATATCACTTGATTTATTGCCACAGAGGTTTTCTCATTCAGAGTAAACTACAGAACTTTCAGAGAAGCTAATATCTTCAGAGATTCTTCAGTATTGGTATCCAGAGGTCATCTCTTAGCTGGGGCGCACTATATTCAGAGGTTTAGAGATTGATTTGAGGAGGCCGTACATATTAAATAAGCTGCTGTACTTGGCCGTACTTCTGACAGGCCGTACCATTGCATTTCAGCCGTACTTTCCAGCTTGAAAGAAACGCCTTGATCTGAGGGTTCCAGTTAGCATTAAAAGAGGCGCCTAAAGTACTGGATCAATTTGTGCATGCCAGACGAAAGGAAAGGAGCCATATTTATTTCTGCCGTACTGTTAGTACCTTCAGCCGTACCAGCAAAACAGGTTCTTTTTACAAATAAAAAAATCATTGTTCTATCTTTGCATGTTATCAGATCATTGTTATATAGATATTATTTGATGAATAAAGGAAACGCCTTCAGTTCTTATTGTATTCCTCAAGTAAATTGAAGATTTAGAATTTCTATTGAATTTATTATTATTTTCTGTAAAAGCCGTACTATTCATTATTGCATTGAAAACACAAAATTTGCAAAAAATCACAAAACTCCAGAAAACGTCAGAAAACCTTAAAATATCAGTCAGAGCAGTGTCAGAGGGAAACCTAGGGTTTCTACAAATAGCTCGTTGCGAAGCTGACGTGATGTCGGACAAATGTCTGCTGGAGGTGACTAACCCTAAAAACAGGATCTGAGCTCCTAAAAGATAGGGCGCCCTTTTCAAAATGTGCTTCCCTCTCCAGAGATAGAAAATTTTGATGATTTTCGTTTTTCTTGAATTTCTTCAGTAACCGATTGACATGACACTGACACCAACTCCATATTTAAAAACCCCAAAAACGACCTTCTGACATCACTTTAACAAGATTAAAACTCAATTAAGCAAAATGCCTTAGTGAAGCAAAAATTTTGGTTTTGGGTACAACAGTGATCTCTTCTTTGTTATGAGTAGTTGTTGAGGCTTCTTCATCCTTCCAATTCATGTAGCATCTTGAAGTAGCTTAAAGTAAAGTAGATTTCATTTCATGCAAGTACTTAGTAATTGTGGAATGTGGTGCTCGATTTGAACAAGACTTTGCTTGTCCATACCACTAGCGGGCTCGCTGACGGTGGGTTCACCTTGCGTGGTCAACTCGAACTTTGCGAAACTTAACTTCAATTATGGTTTATATGTTGGCATGCATCGTTGTGATGGTGTCTTCATGCTAGATCGTGATCTGAACATCTTGAGCTACTCCTCTGAAGATTGCACCAGTTCTGCGGAAGCTGTCCGAAGTGAGGCAAAACGGAGTTTGGTTGAAGTCTGTGAGAATTGATCGCCATGTCCCACGCCTTAGAGTAGACTAGAACCTTCTTATCCCTACACTCATTTAATTTCAGTTCATTTTTTGTTAGAATTAGGAAACTTGTGCTCACTCGCCAAATCATTCGAACCACGTGAAACCCTTAATCTGTTGTCTGCTATCAGCTGCCAAACAATTGTGTAAGTCCCCTCGTGATACCAGCAAAATCACAACGAACCAACTGAGGGTATTCTATTGCATTATCGGAACCTTGGAGTTGAAAGCATGAACTCACTCGCAATCTTAGCATGATGAATACTTTGTTCAAGAGAGGATAGAGTATCCGTTGGGAAACTTTATTCTGTGTTGGTGCGGTCACGAAAATCACATCAACAAGTCTTGAAGATGGTTCCTACGTCAAGCTTGATGAAGTGCAGGATCAATTCCAGAGTGTTGTTCGCAGTTGCAATCCAGTTGGCGGAAGGTTGAATCATGTCTTGATGATGTCAGCAAAGTTTGAGAAAGCGGCCAATGAGGTTGAAGATTTCCTGAGATCTGTTGCAGATGCTGAAGATATTCTAGAAAAGCGGTGTTTTGCTATTGATGGCATAGATGCACCGAACCGGGACACAGTTTCCAATTTTCTAGCGGATGTGATCGAGCTTTAAAGCAACTTTCTTCTAGAAGCTTTCTTTCCCACTTTCTTTCTATTCTTGGAATAATTCTTATCCATTCTTTGAGAAGAGAAAGAAGATAAAATGTAATAGTTGGCGTTTCCCACTTTTTCTGCTTTCTTAGGTATTAGATGTTATCTTCTTTCTAGATTTAGTAATAAAGCTTGCTTGCTGAGCAAGCCCTAGATTGTGAAAGCAAGGAGATTTTAGGGTTCCCTACTCCTCTACTTATCTATAAATAAGAGCCTTTGCTCATTAGTTTCTTTAACCATGCTAGTGATAACAAAACGCTAAGCCTATTGTGTCTTCTATTTATTATTCAAGTGTTGCTCAATTGTGTTGTGATAGCAAATTGTTGAGCCTCTTTAGCCAACAAGGAGTTAGTGTGATTGATGTTTCTATTGTGTAAGAACAAGATTGCAAGCCTCTTTAGCTGCAATTTCTTGTTCCAGGCATGTTAGAAGTGAGTTTTGTTCCAGAAGTTTGAGTAATAAAATCATGAGCCTCCTTTGCCTTGATATAACATCTCAGATTTTCGTTATTTATGTTCTACTTTGATGATCTTGATTTCAACTTATATTGAAGTGTGTAGATGTTTGTTGAGAGAGAGTTTATTGAAGTATTTTGTCAGAAATCAACCTTTTTCATTTCTAGTTTCTCTTGCTCTGCTTATTACTTGAGAAGTTAGAAACGTCTTTAGTTTAAGTTAGTCGTAGTTGAAGTTCTCAAAACAGAAAATCTCAGCTACGGCGTTTGTGTTTAATAAACCTTGTGCTCTAAGCTGATCAAAAAGATAGGCAACTTAGTTCTTAGTTTACTTTCTTTCAACACCAACAGCAAGAGGGAGCTTCCCCTCCTAATTTGAAGAGCAATTTATCTGTGCATAGCTGTCCGTTTCAAATACGCATTCCAGAGGTGCGAATTTAAACGCCAACAAAGCAAAAGCTTCCCAAAATTCTCCAAGAGAAAATAATAACCAAGCATGTCCATAAATGAGCCCTTAAGATCCTTTTATAACTTTCCTAGGCGAGCTCACACACTTTTCTAGCCAATGTGGGATAAAAGATATGTCTCCACATACTTTAATAAAGGGAATTTTTAATATTTACATTACTTTCCTTTTTAACTTAAGTTCCCACATCAATAAAGTTAAATATTTTAATTTAACTTTCTGTTGTACTCCAAAATTAAAATTTTTGTTACACTTAGACATTTTGAAGAAATGAGTAAAAGTCTTGTTAAATCAGTCAAAAAGGTCAAAATTTGGGTGTGCATGTCTTGCATGAGGGGGTAAAACGTAAAATTTTCAAAATCTGACGATCTGGGTCTGCTCAGAGTAGCTTAATCTACAAAACCCAGATCTCATTTTTTCATCCCTACTTTTTAGGAAAACTGCTATTTTTAGAAATTTGCTAAAAATAGTAACTTTTTCTAGGTTTTTTTGGGTTTCTTTTGAAACAGATACTGGAAAAACTTTCTAAAAATAGAAAGTTGGTCCATTAGGGTTCAAACTGATTTTGATTGGCTCAAAATACGTCCATATCAGGCTGGTGCAGTCAGAATCTCAAAATGATCAGTTTTGCCCTAGTGGGTCTATTCTGCTTTTTCAGAAGCACATCAGGAGCTCTGAGGTCATCAATAGAGGTTAGTCAGCTGCCAGACGTCAGATTCAACACTCAGGCATTCAACAGGAAGCAAGTTGGTGAGCAAGCACGAAGAACGAAGGAGAAGGTGAAAATTGTGAAAATTTTCTAACACTAGTTGACTTGGATGCCCCAGGTGAGAATAGGCACCCATCTTTTCAGGACATTAAATGATGAGATTAGGGTTTGTGCCTCCAACCATAGTTGCTCAGTTCTTCCCCAGCTCCGCAGCAAGTCCTACAGTACAATCAACAGATCCTCCAGTCGCCCGGGATTTAGAGCCGAACAGGGAGGATTCACACTGAAGTCAAAATGAAAGGAATGAAAATTATCTAAATTTGACTAAGTCTAGGAACTTTGGGCGCCCCTGTTGAAGAAGGGCGCCCAACTTTTTGGAGCACCTAACTCAACAGTTAGGGTTTGAGAATATGCTCAATCTCTTCAATATTCAGCCAGCTTCGCAACGCCAGTCTCCGTCAAAGCATCCAACTGCCCAATCTCCAGTAGATTCAGGTCAAAGAGGAACATTCAAAATGAAGGTTTCAAACTTGAAGATGAAAGTCAGATAAAAATGGCTGTCTGGAAGGTTTGGGCGCCCCAGGAGAGAAGAGGCGCCCAAGTTTTCAAGGGCCCAAACAGATGAATTTGTAGAAGTGGCTCTAACATGATTTCTTCATAATTGATCCGGCTCTCCAACGAGATATTCAGCGCATCAATTGGAGTTTGCAATCACCAGATACGAGAAGTTGAATAGAGGGTTTGATGAGAGCTAAGAACTGAGATTCAGAAGCAAATAAGAGAAAGTGAAAAATAATCTAACTCTAGTGAGTTTGGGCACCCCAGCTTGCTAGGGGCGCCCAAGCTTTTGAAGGCTCAAAACTCACTGTTTGATGAATGTTTCTCTCAGGAGACCCCTCTTAATATCTCCTCAGTTTCGCAACGAGCATAACCATTAGTCAATCCGATGCTTGGATTGCCAAATTCGACAAGATCATCTATGGAAGAAGAGTTAATGAAGAAATTGAAATTCATAAAAAATGGCTAACTCTGGACAAAATGGGCGCCCCTGAAGGAGAAAGGCTCCCATGAATTTGAAGGTCGAGATGAAGATTTTAGCCAAAGACGCCTCCAAAACAATTTCTCAGAACGGGTCAGGCTCCGCAACGAATCTTTCAACTTGCTCATCAGATTAGTCTGCAAGCCGGAAGTTGAAGGTGAAGTAGGGGGTCAAAATGGTGAAAAGATGAAAATATCAAAAAAAATGACTAACACTGCTTGAAGTGGGCACCCCTAGCCAAGAAGGGCGCCCAACTTCTCATACCTTAGTAGAATTTTCAAGATTTTCAAAGTTTCAAAATTGCAAAGAGGAAGGTGTCCAAGTTCAATGATCTAAGATTTTTAGGGTTTTGAAAATAAAAGCAAAAAAAAGCAAACCTAATTCAAACCCTAAGTCTATTTAACACCTCTCTTCAATGTAATTTTCATTATTTTTGCAGGTAGCATTCAAAGGAGAAAGTTGGAGCAGCAAGTTTGAAGAATTTTTATGATTCAAGAACTCAAGTTTGCTGGTTATTCATCAAATTTTTCAGACCAGCAAGCATAAGGCCTTGCTTTTTCAAGCTTTTTCATCCAGAAGATCAAATTTTTCAAGGAGAAGGCCAAGGTTTTCAAATTTTCAGCCATCTGGGTCTTATCACCTCATTCTTCTGAAGAAAATTTTCAAGAACTTCATCAAGTTGCAGCAGCTGCTTTTTGCATGTCAGTGAAATCCTCAGTGCATTCAGTTTTCAATCATCTGGGTCCTCTCAAATCAGTCTTCTGAAGAAAACCCATATCACAGCTTTTTTTCAAGAAAGTCTCAAATTCTAGGGTTGGCTGCTTTTTCAATCAGCCATCAATATTTTGTAAATCTAATCAACTAGGTCCATTTCTAATCATATTCTCAACAAAACCCAGGTGCCAGCTTTTTTCGAGAAAATTGAAGAAATTAGGGTTTGCTACTTTCTCAGTATAGAATCTAAATTTTCGAAAACGGATGATCTGGGTTGTCTTGCAACGAAATTCTGAGCAAAACCCATATCTCAAAAAAAAATTCAAAAAATTTGTCCATTGGAGCAAGAAAATCAGCATTATAAAAATAGTAAGTTGCTCAAAACTTGTCTGAATGTAATGTCCCCCTTTTCAGCGTGATCTTGTTTGCAGAGTGTTAGCCTATTTATTGGACCCTTGTGGGCTAGCTGGATTGGTTAGAGGGTCAGTGGTACTTTCTGGAGAGTTTGATCGTTTTGGTTTTCAGAGCCCAGTGACTGGTTCACAGCAGGTGTTGGCAGTGCAGGAGTCGACAACTTATGACGGCACAGGATTATATGGTGTTTTGAGTGAGTTATGGGTTTTTTAGTGATTTAAATATTAATTGATTTAATATTTAATTATAAAGTCAAATTGACTTTATATTTTTAAATCACTTAAATATTCTCTAAAAGTGATTTAATATTTTAAATCACTTAAATGGATAAAGTGCGCCCAAGTATTTAATTCATATACTATTGAAATGAATTAAATATTATTTAAAAGATTTTAATATCCGAAAGTGGTGTATTTTCTTGGGATTCGTGCCTTTGCATAAAAGGGCATTTCTGGCAATGAGAAACTCATCTTTTGACAATTTCAACTTTGCCTTGTGCTATTTCCTGTGCATTCTCCTGTGATCAGGGTTTGAACTATTTTTCCATTGAAGAACGATAACTCTTCAGTGTTGAGCACTTTTGAGGCTGTGAGAGATCAGCTGAATTTGTGCAATTTGTGAGAGCTTCATACAGAGGTTTACTGGGCTTGATCTGTGTTTCCTATTGGATTTCTTCATCAGTTTCAGAGGGTTTTGGGAGATGGCGCCTTCATTTCATCTGGCAGACATCATACTTCTTGGCCGTACCTTCTAAGTGAGAATTCAGGTTGTTTGCAGTGAAGTGCGTGGCTCTTGTACAAAGGCGTTTGGGCATTTCTTGGAGAAACGCCTTCTTTTCTGAGGGTTTCTCTTCATCATTTTAGGCATTTGGCTTGTACTCTTCATCTGCCACCGTTTTCAGGCTGGATTTCACATTCTGTAGCTTTCTACACCAGATTTGGTCAGTTTTTCACCATCTTGGCTGGCAAACTGGACTACTTTCTTAAATAAATAATTTGGACACTTCCGGGTATGTTTATGAGTTCTAAATCCATTGTTGAGCATATTTATTATCTTTTGTATTGTCAATTCGCCTGAAATAACTCAGATTTACATTTTATATGCATTTATGTTGTGCGCCCCTTCTCTTCTGTCTATCAAATATTCTCTAAAAAACTAAATAACACTTAAAGACTTAAGAAAAATTGGGGTTTTGAGTTGAGAGCCAGCAGGGCTCATCACACTGAACCTAGGCGAGTTTACAGTCATTCTTCAAGTTTTCTAAAATGGAGTACACTCCCAATGTTTTCAAGACTGGATCAACTCTTTATCATGATTACATCAAAACAATTGAGACAGATTTGCATCACATTAAGCCGGTGTTCGATCTACACGCTTTGGAGAGCACAGACAACACTATCATCAGGAACCTGGGACACTTTGGACTCCTCGCAGCAGCGTCTATCCCTATATCAGTTCAGAGTCTTGAGTTCGTAATCGCTTGCATCAAGCATTACAACCCGGCTACAAAAGAGATTCAATCAGTTAATGGCAGATTGATTTGCAGTTTGAAGCCTGATATGATCGAGAAATGCTTTTCCATTCCCCCATGGCCTGAAAGTGTCACTATCTCAAAGGGCGAATGTGAAAGGATATGGGAAATGCATATGGAAAAATACAACAAGAAGATTGTACTGAAGTGAATGAAAGAAAAACATAAGACTGCCAAGTCACCCTTGCCATGATGTCAGCAAAGTTTGAAAAGGCGCCAATGAGGTCGAAGATTTCCTGAGATCTGTTGCAAATGGTGAATATATTCTAGAAAAGCGGTGTTTTGCTATTGATGGCATAGATGCACCGAACCGGGACACAATTTCTAATTTTCTAGTGGATGTGATCGAGTTTTAAAGCAGCTTTCTTCCAGAAGCTTTCTTCCCGCTTTCTTTCTATTCTTGGAATAATTCTTATCCATTCTTTGAGAAGAGAGAAGATAAATACAATAGTTGGCGTTTCCCGCTTTTTCTGCTTTCTTAGGTGTTAGATGTTATCTTCTTTCCAGATTTAGAAATAAAGCTTGCTTGCTGAGCAAGCCCTAGATTGTGAAAGCAAGGAGATTTTAGGGTTCCCTACTCCTCTGCTTGCCTGTAAATAAGAGTCTTTGCTCATTAGTTTGTTTTAACAGTTATTGTGATAGCAAATTGCTGAGTCTCTTTTAGCCAGCAAGCTGTTATTCAATGTCAGTTCACTTTGTGTTGTAACCATGCTAGTGATAACAAAACGCTGAGCCTATTGTGCCTTCTATTTGTTACTCAAGTGTTGTTCAATTGTTTTATGATAGCCAATTGTTGAGTCTCTTTTAGCCAACAAGAAGTTATTGTAATTGTTGTTTGTATTGTGTAAGAACAAGATTGCAAGCCTCTTTAGCTGCAATTTCTTGTTCCAGGCATGTTAGTAGTAGATTTTGTTCCAGAAGTTTGAGTAATAAAATCATGAGCCTCCTTTGCCTTGATATAACATCTCAGATTTCCGTTATTTATGTTCTACTTTTATGATCTTGATTTCAGCTTACATTGAAGTGTGTAGATGTTTGTTGAGAAAGAGTTTATTGAAGTATTTTGTCAGAGAATCAACCTTGTTCATTTCTAGTTTCTCTTGCTCTACGTATTACTTAAGAAGTTAGAAACATCTTTAGTTTAAGTTAGTCGTAGTTGAAGTTCTTAAATCAGAAAATCTCAGCTGCGGCGTTTGTGTTTAATAAACCTTGTGCTCTAAGCTGATCAAAAAGATAGGCAACTTAGTCATTAGTTTACTTTCTTTCAACACCATCAGCAAGAGGGAGCTTCCCCTCCTAATTTGAAGAGCAGTTTATCTGTGCATAGCTGTCCGTTTCAAATACACATTCCAAAGGTGCGAATTTAAACGCCAACACTTTATAACTTAACTTTATTGATAAACTAATTAATAATCACAATTGATTATTAAAAAACTCAACTCAATATCATCAATAGCTATTGACAGGATATTATTTACGAACCACCGATGATCCTGACTTGGTCCAATTGACTTCCTATAAATAGTAAGTATCCCAAAAAACACATCAAAGCTCCTCAGAATCACCTGTAACTGAAACTGCCCAGGCCAAATATCCACAAGATCCCCTAAATGTCCTGGTTAGCCTATGGAACCATGGAGAGATTAGGCTAACGACAACATCATACAGCGTGCGCTAGAAAAGGGGACATTACACAAATGCATATATGCTTATATCACTCTCATTGACTTGGATTACAAGCGTGTGACTACAAGTGTGCAATTCAGGGGGCATCCTTCGCAAACCACTAGTGTACAAGGTAATATGTGAATTGTCCCTTGGGAGATGTAGGGTCATGTGGGAAAGAGAGGAAAAAGGAAGAAGAGAGTGATTCAGTCTATTGAAAAATTTAAGGCAGCATACTCGACTTACTCAGTTTCACCCCAATGGCTCATCAACTCGAAGCATTTACATTTGGCAAAATGGCATGCATGTACAGAAAAGCTAATGGAGAAAGAAAGACAAATATGTGTTAGAAAAGTATGGAAAGAAAGAACAATTTGCAAAACCATATCGGTCCAATATGAGACAAAGAAACACCATTGTGCTTCTAAAACACAAAGGTAAGAAAAATCTATTTCAAATACTTCAGACACAGTTATTCAAGGAACCATAGATCAATTCTAAGTTTTGCCGATGGAAAGTGAACACAGCTAAATTGTACAACATTGCAGCCAAGATTAATCAAGATAATGCAGAATTAGAAGGCAGATTGAAGTCATAGACTCAACAAATAAATTTGAAAATTATAGACTGCAGTTGCCCTGGTCTATTTAAGTGAGCAAAGCAAACCAATCAAATCTTGATCCTATGTCTAAATAACCAAAATAATTCTTGATCCAACCATCTTAGCAGCATTATTGAAGCAGTCTACTTTGCAAACTAAAGTGATCCAAATGAAGGTCAGATGGTTCTCCTTTTCCTTGTGCTTGCATCACAATAGGAGAGAGATGCCAGCTAGTTGAATAGCAGACTAAATTGTCTCAACATGTTGTCACACCATCCAATGTGTCTCTAAGCACAACCTCTTTTCAATTACAGATAACAACAAATAAAGAAGCATAATCATTTCCAAAACAATCTTGCTATCCAGAAAATTTTCTTCTTTCTGATATATTTCTCAAGCTACATTAGAAAATCTGAATTTGCTACATAATGCTTTAGTAAATAGGGTTTAAAGGATGAATAAGCAGCCAAAGTCCCACAGTTTGATGGATGCTCCCTTTTTGTTTGTGTGCCTGGTGTTGTGTTCTTTTCATAAGATGTAATAACTGTTAGCATTTTAATTTACAAATTTCAGTGTGACACAAACAGAACAAATGTGTGGTAGACCATAGAACTGTTCTTCAATTAGAAGCAAAAGCTCCCTTTAAACTAAAATCTAACATAAAATACACATTATGTACTTGCTTATTTACAATCTTTACAATTTTTTGGGGTGATTTTGCATATGCGATACAAACAAACTAAATAACTGTTGTACCCAAACCAAATTTTTGCTTCATCAAGGCATTTTGCATTAAACTAGTCTAAATTTTGCTAAAATGATGTAAAATATAGTTTTGGGCAATATCAAGCATGGAGCTTTTGTCAATATTTTGTCAGTCAAAGTCAGTTTTACTGATCAAAACCTGAAGCAGAGACTCAGAATGGAGTTTTTCACGATGGAGGGACATCTCACCACAGCATTTCATGTTGCATACGATCATTTCAGTGATCAAGATGAAGTTTTCAGTGATTAATATATGAAGATTTCTCAAGAAAAAGCATAAAAGCGCAACTATAGCCCAAGGGCGCCCAGCTTGTTAAAAGTCAAGATGTTGCTAAAAACGTTCAAGCATCCAGTCAATCTCTTCAGAATTGGTCTGGCTATCCGATAAGCTATCCGGCGAAGCTTTCCGGGACCCACAGCTCCGGCAAACAGCATCAGAAGTTGAAATCCCCAAAGTTCCAGTTATGAGAATTTTGTCTTTTTCAGGCAAAAGCGCACCTCTAGCCTGAGGGCGCCCATCTTAAAGAGGGGGTAAATCTTGGCATTTTCGATAATGGATACAGTCAATCCGTTCTCAACTAGTCTGCTTATCCGGCGAAATATCAAACGCAGTCATCCGAGTTTCAGAACTCCGGCAGCAATCGTCTGAAGATCAACTTATAATGGAGTTTTCACGTTTCTGAGCTTCTCCATTGATTCCCAGTGCAAGTACAGCCCAGGGGCGTTGGTTTAGAGGACCCTTCCAATGCCAAAATTTGCAGACAGAGTCTTCCTAACATCAGTAGTACTCTAGCCTAGCTCCGCAATGCATCATCCATCTTGTCGATCCGACATTCCAGGTGATCGTGGCGGAGGTTCTACCAAGCACGTAATTTCACGGGCGGACCAACATACGATTTGCAGTGTATTTCCACAGTCTAGAGGCGCCTAGCCTTTAGGCCTGTCAGATGAGCCCGTTCGCGTTCGAAGTCTTCACGGCTATTGAGCGTACTCATTTTTTCTATCCAACGAGCCTAGCCGTCAGCCTTCGGGATTTGGCAGTCGCTCGTACGTGCGAGGTCTTTGGCGAGATGCTGAGGAATGAAGATATCCGGAAAATGGCTAAAGTCTGGAGCGGTAATTTTAAATAAAATACGCACTGGAGTGTTTGAGGTCTTAAAAGCAGCTTTCTTGCTTCGTCACCTCTAAAGACTTCTCTTGTGGGCCCTTCTGGCTGTCCGTTAAAACAGATAGTGTCTGAATCGGGTCATCCCAGCTCCAAATATCAGAAATCAAAGTAGGGTACTTGGATGGAAGTTCAACTTTCGTCAAAATGACACCAGTGCAACTAAGAGCTAGGGGCGCTTTTACTTTTGAGGCCCTTAACACAGCTTTCAGGTGTCATGCATATAGTCGTTGGATGCAGAATATCTCCAGTCACGTAGTGTGCTTCGTTGCTTGTCAGCAGGGTTCACCATTCGCCGTCAGCAGTCGTTTGAAGTGTCAGATGGCAGTTTAGGAAAATGGCCAAGTCTGGAACCCGTAAAGCAATTTAATCAGGGGCGCCTAATTTTTCAGGGGGTTAAACGATGGATTTTGCAGTAGTGTCTCCCAGTAGACATTTCTTCCTTGTTCAGTAGGCTTTCCGATGAATTCTTCAGATCAGTCTCAGCATCACCCGGTCATCCGAAAATCAGTGTCGAAGTTGGCCAGTCGTGACGGTGCTGTTAGCTATAAAATAGGAAGTTAATAAAAAGTGAAATATCTTGAGCAAATGGACGCCTATGAGCTCAAGAGTTGACTTTTCGGAATCGGTAAAGCTCAACGATGAATCTCAAAGCTTCATCCGGGTTGTCAACTGAAGTTCAAAATATTGAATATTTATTTTGTAATTTTAGCACTTAAAATGGCGATTTTCTATTTTTGGCACCTTTGCTAATTGCATGATAATAAATATTTTATTATTTATTCAAATTCGAACTTCCAGTGAGTGGCAGTGGAACTGAAAGGCAACCAATCAGAGGTCTTCTATTTTTGCCAGGGTTTTCAATTCTTGCAGTTACCAATTGGTGCGAATTTCTTCTTATTTAAGTATGGCGCCATCTTCATTATTATTCACAGAGTTTTCAAAGGAAATTCGATTTCATTAAGAGCAAATTCAATCTTAAGTGAAATTCGTGTTTTTCAAAGCAAATTCATATCTTCAAAGGGAAATCGAAGTTTATCAATTTTCAAAGCAACTTCAAAGCAATTCGTATTTCTTCAAGAAGAGAAGGTGCGCTGTAATGTCCCTTACCGGACTTGTCCTAGAATTTGCTTGTTGATTATGTTTATGGGTTCTTCTATCAAATGAATTTTCTCCTATCTCAATAATCCTTAGATTTGAATCCTGTATTCATCATATTAACAACATTTTTTTGTTAGCATTAATATCTAGATATCCAGAATATAAACGCAGTCATAAGAAGTAATAAAGATATATGATGAGTGGCGTGCTTAGTGGAAACACTTGCACCCACTTTCTCTACCCACGTCATCACCTCGGAAGACACATGACCCATTGGGGGAAGACAGCGGAGCTTATAAGTGGCCTAGGCCTACCGCCCCTCCATGGCCGCAGCGGATTGTTAAGCGGGACCCCCACCCCTCCATGGCCGCAGCGGATTGTTAAGTGGGGTTTTTAGGCACCACTTTTCTCAGGCCCTTCCCCCTTGGTAGGCTTACAAGCACATAGAAGACACTCTTTTAAAAGTCGGAGATAATTGTATTCATTTCACTTAGAAGTCAATATTTAAGAATGCAGTTACATTTATCATTGATTCTTAAAAATAAATATCAAATCTGTTCCTACCATGATTATAATCATTAACAAACAATACTATTAGATCACTTATATTCAAGTCTAGAAGGAGCACAATTCTTTATCTGCATATTATCACTCTTATCAACATTACTTTTTTATTAGAATGTGAATTGGGAAGCATGAACAAATATGGGTTAAGAAGAAAAGGCATTGCTGGTTCAGGCATTAGTTTAAATTCAGAAATTAGACTCATTTCTAGGAAGCAACAATCTTAATTATCAGACTATATGATAAAGTGGTCTTCATACATGAGTTTGTCACTCAAGGATTATAGATAGCCTATGATGGAGTTAGTTCGGCTCACAGGTATAGTCAATGCACATGTGAAAAGGATTGCAGAGTATAGTTCTTCAATGCGTAGTGAACTTATGGCTGAAGGAGTATCTACTATTGATATTTTGAAATACTAAATATTAATTGCTAAGTGAGCAACCTCACCTGAGCCGCTATGCTTCTCCTGTTGTTCCTCAATTTCTGACTCCGTTGCCTTCTTCTCTTGCTTCATCGGTGCCTCTTTATAGCTTTGTCTTACTGGGAAAGGATGTGCCCATTCGGTGTAGAGACGTTACCTTGAATAGACATACCCGTTAAGGTGTCTTCCCTAATCGGGGCTCTGTGACTAATGAGCGCTTATTGGAATACACCCATGACTAATTTCGGATTCATATCTATGTGTTACCTTCTCGGTGCTGTAGAAAGATGTTTATTTGACTTCATTTTTAGTTAGCAATGAAATCGTTATTGTTAGCCTCTCCATCAACAAAATCGACGTCTTCAGTATTTAACGGCTTTGTCCCTCTCTCCAATGACGGTACTCCCCCAGATAATAATTTCTGGTATTAATTCATCTTGCCTTTAAGTGATGTGGCGGAGGATCTTATGGCCTCGACAGGGATATCTGAATAAGAGTCAATAACTGGAGAGTGACGGAACAAAACAAGTCTCTCGAAAGGAACGATTGCTTTTGTTTTGGTTGTTCCTTTATATCGTATTTTTATATTAACTATTATATTTTCTTTTTTTTTCCTTTTTATCCATTAAGATAATCGCTTAATACTTGTAGATTTATATTAATTGTAATATCTAATGCAATTATAATATTTAAATGATTCTATATTTGAATATTTATAATTAAAGTTTTTTGATGATTTAATTATAATATTATCTTGGGATAATTATAATTAAATTTCTAATATTTATAGGTTTCCCTATCTAATTTGTCTTTATCTTATTTGATAAATAATATTGGTGATTTAACATTATTATAAGTATATATAAAATTAAATTTTATACTTTTGATATCTAATTTATTGAGTTATTGTATTTTCCATAAGTTACAATATTGGGATCATGACATGCGCACCTTTAAGAAATTTGCAATTTATAAATTCAAAGCAATTCGCAAGTTCTTCAGTTGCAAATTCCTCAATATTCAAAGGCGAATCCTCAAATTCAATATAAATTCGTATTTTCTTCAAAGGAAATTTGAATTTCTTCATAAAGGCGCAAATTTCAAGAGGGGAAATTCATGGTTTTTCAAAACAAGGCGAATTCTTCCAGTTCAAAGGCAAAATTCACATCAATTTCCAGAAGCGATTTTACCTAACATATCTTTTTGCAGATCAAAGTTCACAATTGTCAGCAATTTGAAGAAATCTTGGGCGATTTTCACAGAGAAGAAGCATAATAAAAACATCTTTTTTATCCTTCAATCTCAGATTTCTCTCAAAATACATTGTGCATGTTCCTGAAATTGGCGAATTCTACAAGTCTCAGTATCTGGATCATTCTCATATAATTTCCTCGAGTTGAAATTGTGCGTTTGATTTTTCACAAATTTTTAACTTTAGAACGTTCGTTCTTGAGTTACTAATTTTCTCAAGTGAAAAGTCTTTGTACAATCGAGTAGAAGTTGAATTTTTCGCCAAATTTGACGTGGGTTGTCTTAGAATCCTTTACGGAACGAAGCCATATCTCGGATTTTCGCTGAAAATAATAATTCTTGAAAACTGGCGCACTGCTTCTCCGCGAGGGGTATTTTTAAGCTTCCAGAAATCTTGTCGGAATAGCGGTAAGTTCCGCGGTCAACTGAGCTAATTTTTGGTCACGGTTCACTCGGCTCGAATCACGGGATGACCGGCAGTCGCTTACTCGCGGATTTTCGAGGTTGGTGAAACGGACTACAGTATTGCGAAGCGTGCTAGATCAGTTAGATGAAGTTAATCATTACAAAATATTGAGCAATGCGGCTTATTAGAGCGCTTCCATACCTATCTCCGTTCACTGTATTGAATTCGTGATGGCTTGCATTAAGCATTACAATTCTACTACTCATGAGATAGTGTCAGTTGACGGACGGGTCGTTTGCAGTCTCAAACCTTTGGATATCGAAAACAGTTTTGGCATTCCTCAACACCAAAATAGCCTAGTTGTTTCTATGGAGCAGTGTGCGCAGGCATTTGATGCTGATATGGACAAGTGTCAGAAGAAGATGGCAGAAAGATGGTTAAAACAAGCAAAGAACAAATTGCCAAACAATGTGGGTCATGGTGAATACAAGGATGAGTATGCGATTCTAATCACACTCCTGAATCGTGTCTCAGGTCAAGCACATGCAAATGTTTTCCAGCCTTGGATGTATTACATTATTGGTCGCATCATTTTTGGGCAGGAGCATTATGACTGGGCATCCTTCATCAGCGATATTCTTCACAGGAAAATCACCAGTTTCATGGTTGCTCATGAGTTTCATATGTGTTCGTATCTCGTGTACTTGATCGCTTATCAGGGTTAGTTCCGAGGGCTAAACACCGTGGGCATTCTCAGTGTTCAGAAAGTCTACCAGTATTATGATCAGCTTGAGTTCACTAGAGCTGAACGTCATTTCAAGCGTGTTCACGAGGCTTTCTTGACCTATACAGTGAGGAATTTGGACCGGGAATTGCACGTTCGTATCTCGGCAATTGCTAGGGCAGCGATGGATGGATGGGCAGATTGGTTTATTCAATTCCCGACATACACCTACATTCGAGTATACGGATTTACAGGCAATCCAGCTATGCTTCCACGTTATCCTTCGGATAAGACAATCTTTCAGGAGTTCCTGAGACAGATGCATGATGTTCAAAGCCGTCTTCTGCGGCGCTGACACGGACCATCTCTCAACTTTCCTTTTTCAGTTTGGAATGTATTAGTGCCGAAGTCGGCAATTGATAAAGTAAATTGCGGGGAGCAAGAGCTTGAGAAATATCATCTTAAGTATCTTGTTGGAAACCGCGTGCCTATGATCTTCGGTCATTATACATTTCGCCTTCTTTGGAGATTTTATATCCGCGAGCCTTCTATGGGAGATTCTTGGGCAAGTGCGCGCATATGACTTGAGGTTCACCCGAGGGCAGCGATTCACGGCCACTTCTCTCTCTCCTGATTTATGTTTTCTTATCGAGAGTGTGGGAGGTTTATCGAATGGCGAGGAGAAGTTCTTCCTCGGTTTTCAGAGAGCAGGTCGATACACAGCCGCTGTCAGCAGTTGATTGGTACGCCAAGGAGTACGCAACAGTAAAGGAGAGGTCAAGTAGAGTTATTCAGAACAGTATACTTTACCTCGATAGCAAGAAGACCAGGAGGGTAAGTGCGCCTAGAGCAAAGCCGCCAGTGGTAAATCCTTCACTACCTTCCTGCGTCGAAAACTAAACAAAAGAAAGGGTAATCCTCCTAAGAAAGTACAAGCGCCAAACAATTCAAAGGGCAGAAGCACCCAGCCCCATTCCCACATCTGGGCACGGCCGAGCCCGACTATCCTGAAGCGGTTGAGGTTGGTTTAGAAGCCGCCCGGTGCACAGTTGACCTCAAGTTCTTGTACCCGGTTCAGGCGTCCACCTACCCCAATTCATTGGGTGGATTTAGACCTCTCTCCACACCTGTGATGGGTCTTCTACACTCCTCTCACAGTACCTCCTATTGCTAGTCTGAGATCCTTCTAGTAGCATTAGGCGAGACCAATCTTGGATCGAAGCTCAGCTAGGAAGGAAGAGGAGGCAGCCATCTTATGTTCTTAATCATTCTGATTTTGATGACATTTATCAGGATGCGCCAGACAAGAGAGTCAAGAACATGGTTCACGTAGAGAGAAACACTGATATGGAGATTGTCATTAAAGCTGCCGTACCTCCGGGGAAGTAAGGACTTGGGCGGGGTTAGAATCTACGGATTTTGAAGTTATCCTGATCCCAACCTTGGTGGTAGCACCACGTCCGGACTCGAGGTTGATCTCCACCTAAGGGTGCTTTCACAGGGCGGTGCGGGGATAGAATCTTGAAGGAACCCGAGAGGATAAGGCGGCCCTGAGGCTGAAATCGAGACAGCTTAAAATCATTATATTTCTAGCCTTGTGCATAGGCAGATGCCATTAACACACTCCCACCGATTTGAACTCAGTCAAAATCAACTCAATCACTTGGTTGCATATGTCAGCGTTTGGATGAGTGGGAGGAGGAGTTAAGTTACTAGAGAGCGTGCTATGCCTGAGAGTTATATCGGTGCGGTACAATGCCATAGAGCTCCGTCTTCGTCTTGAGGATGAGGAACGAGATATGGCTATTAACAAACCCCGGGATGAGATTATGATTGCTCACCTGAGTGTGGCGTATGATGCAGTCACAGATGCAGAGGACAGAGAAGCTATCTACTCTTGGAAGACACAATTGGTTTTCAGGGCAAAGATAGAAGACACTTTAGCATCAGAGTTGGCTGAGAGTAGAGAGCACGTCACTAGTGCACTTCGGTTTGTGAGGACTTTAGTATCACAAACTACGGGTACGTTATCGAATCGAGTGGTACCTACGTAGGAAAGCTTACGATATTTGATCCCGAGCTCGGGCACTCATTCATATCATTTTCGGTGGGAAGACCGTTAGGCTGTAGATTACTCAACTACGATCATATCGGCTGATGACCGATAGAGCAGCGAATGAAGGGAACCGATCTGGTCCTGACTAGTGAGACATGTTGCATCGTGCCTGCGCATTCTCCGGCGAGTCTGCCAAGCTCGAGATAGTGTCTGATCCAACAATCTGCGTTGAGGGATTGATTGCTCAAGATCACGCATAGTAAACTTCAATTCCACCTCTCGGGATGGAGCATTACACACGGTTGAACTTCCGGTGTTACCCTTTCAAGTTAACTTCGATATTTGTCATCCACATGCATATCTGATACGAGATCAGCTTTCCAGCATAGGGATTTTATTTTAGGGTTTTCACGTTAGCCTTGATAGTAGTCTTCAGTTAACTTCGCTTTCCCAATAAGGGCGTGCATGCTTTCGCGCCAATTGTCCATTTTTAGATTAGATGTTTCGGTTAGCTGATGGTAGCTTTCGGTTAGCGTATAGTTCCCCTGGCCTAAGGCCGGGTTTGGCAGCAAATCTTGCATGCATTGCAAGAACTGTAGATGACTCAAAGGTGATTTTAGGGTTCCCTACACCTTGATGTATATAAATAAGAGCTTTTGCTCATTTGTAAATAACTTTTGCTTGAGAGAGAAATATATGCTGCGCCTACCTTGCCCTCAATATTGCTCTTTTGGTATTTGTTCATGTGTCTTCGCTATTACGATTAATTGTTATGCCACATAGGGTTTCAAGAGATTGTAATGGTGGATTCTTTCCATAGTTTAGATAAATCTGTTTTGAACATCTTTACCATTGTGATCAATTGTTATGCCACATAGGGTTTCAAGAGATTGTGATGATAAATCTGTTTTGTGTATCTTTACCATTGTGATCAATCGTTATGCCACATAGGGTTTCGAGAAATTACGGTGATAAATCTGTTTTGTGAATCTTTATTATTACAATCAAGGGTTATGCCACATAGGGTTTCGTGAGATTGTGATAATAAATTTGTTTTGTGAAGTCTTTACTATTTTGATCGAGTGTTATGCCACATAGGGTTTCATAAGATTGTCATGGTAAATTCTTAAATCTGTTTTGTGCCCAATAAACTTATTCAGGTTGAGATAATAGTCGCGCCACCTTGCCTTCAAGTAGAGAATCTGAATTCGTTTATCGTCAGATAGTCAAACCTTGCTCTGTTTCCTCATGCTCTGTTTTCCTGAGGAGATTGGATAGATTAAGTTTAGTTGTAGCTAGTGGATCTGCAAAACCAGAAAATACTCAGCTGCAACGTATAAGTTCTTTCAAGAAGGCCTTGTGCCTCTACAGCTGAAACAAAAAGACAGGACATAGTTTAGCTTATTTCCCTTTGCAAATATTTTTGTCAAAGCACAACGAGGGAGCTTCCCCTCCTAATTTGAAGAGCACTCATTGCGTAGTGTACATAGGCTGTTCATAACAACTTTTACTCCAGAGGTGTTAGTTGTTACGCCAACAATAACAACCTATCTTTTTGCTTTCTCAATCTATAGCACAAGATGATTCAGCACATCAACGCAAGATAAGAGACTTTGGGCGTTTTTATTGAAAGAAATCCTTATAGCTACACACTTGTGTTGTTCAGCTAAATGTAGAGACTAAAAAATACAAGTATACATATGGATTGAATAGATTAATACATTAAAACATGATGGCTTAGGTAAAGTAAATGAAGGTCTTAGTACAAAGCCACAATATCCAACTTCTAAAAGACTTGCAATACAAATCTTGCAAATTAGATAGAAGCTAATTAATATAGCTTAGCACACAACAAAACATCACAATAAACACTTAGAAGTAAGATAGGCGTAACAAATTCTATTGAGTGAATAAACATTGAATTTTGGATTAGCAATCACAAATACTTGATGATCAGCAATTTCAGCAATATGCAAGCTTGGCAGTTACGCTTAACCAACTAAGTGCAAAATAGCAATTATTTGTATTGTTTACAATTTTACAAAGCTATTGCATGAAATAAATAATAAACTAACTATTAATTCTACTCTTAGAATAACTAATTGTGTGATTGTAAGAGACCCCTATAGCAAGTTAAGAATGACTATTTCACCCTCCCTAATTGTGCAAGTTCAAAGTAGTCCACAAGGAGTTTTTTATTGAATACACATAGGTCTACATAGGAATGCATTATATAGAGTATCATGGTGGATACCTTTTCTACACATTGTTTTCATTCATTCTCTCTTTTAGGTACAGATGGAGGAATTGCTAGAATTGCTAAGTAAATCTTACCACTTCATAGAAGGTCCTTTCTATATTTCTTTCAAAATATGAAAAATAATCTTCAACTACTAGTAATGGGATTTTCAAAATCAAATGTAGTTTCACACCATTGCACCATCACTATGCATATTAAAATAGAAAATAATCAATGTCCCACCAAGTTTCTAGGACAAGGACGACAGGAAATGAGGGGATGCATTTATGGGATGACAAGGGATGGGAGGCCTTTTTTGACGGGATGGCAAGGGACAGCAATTAAAAAAATAGGAAAAATTTGAATATATAGAAAATTTCAAATATCCATATGATAAGGCATTCACCATATTCATTATATGACCATATTATGAAACACTGGCGCTGAACTAAGAATTCACATGAGTCAACATACAAATTAACAAAATTTTAATGTCTAATCATTTGAATTTTCATTACCAATGTGCACATACAACAAAATGAAAATGCATAAATTATACAACTTCAGAATGACAAATTGCTCAAATGCTTTTGGACTATTGATCCCTAATTTTGAAATATGTACAAGGGAAACTAATCATTAACATTGTGTTTCCTCCAAGGGGCAAACAAGAACTTGTGTTGCGAGAAATAGGAAAGGATTGTTAAAAATTAATATCGGTACCACAGATTTAGGTACTTTCTAAAAAAGGTTTGAAAGACAAAAAAGAAGTCATTCTAAAAATAAAGATTGAAAAATTTATAAATAAATAAATAACATTTAAAGGTCCACCTATGGCCAAGCATTAAAGGCAAGAGAAGCTTTTCACAGACACCAGCATCAATAAGTAGCCAAAGAATATGTGCTCCTCCTCATCATAGCATGCAATGGGAACTTGAACTTTTCAACTTGAGCATGCAAATAAATTTCAGCTCTGATTCAATAAACTTGGTAAATATTATCCCATTTCCAACAATTGCGCAAAGCTCCCAACAAAATTGCAACAATGTTTGTAATGGGAATGCTGTGGAAACCAAATTCACAATATAAAGAAATTGGTTCCCCATGACTCTCAAAATTACTCTCCTCCCATGCCCACATATCTTAACTTTTTGAATGTATATATCAAAGGAGGGCAACTTTTAATATATAATATAGATTATTTGGACTTTTTTTTGAGCTAGGGCAATTTTTTTAATTTTTCAGACATTTTCGAAGGGAGCACGACATGGTCAAGGGGTGTTATTTGATGTCCCTGGCGTTTCCTTCCCATTTCCTTCATGTTTCAAGGAGGTTTCCTGTGTGCAATAAAGGTTAGGGGATGGTGTGGAGATCTATCAAAGGCATCCCCACATGCCCTAAACATCCCTAGGATGGGGACACCTGCAAAAGATCAGAAGATGAGCCCCCAGGTTTCCATGAAAAGATTATTTCAACAAGGAGGTCTAGAAGAGATGGAGCATCATAAAAGCACAAAAATTGTTTCAAAGAAATAACATTCCAAGTTATGTTGGATGATATTCCAATGTAATTATTTGTGCAATCTTTAGAACAAGACCAAAGATAAAGAATGTTAGAAGTATCCACCCACCCAAGAAATGACAAATTTTTAGATTGTTATTTGATTTCTATGGTATATATCAATTACCAGGACTCTTAGACAGTTATTTGATTTCTATAGCATATATCAATTAGTATTATAACTTGTTTAATGTTATTAATAGTTTCGTGGCAATATGTATTGATATTTCCAATCATCTAGAGAACTTGTACTGTGTCAAAAAATTGTACTTTGATGTGTTACATGTCCTGCAGCTCATTGCAAATGATAACATTATCTTATTCTTTACTATTCAATGTTACTTATGTAGTGGGGCCTTGATCCTTGTTAGTCCACATTATGTAAGTTCAACCTAGCATACCTCAATTCCTAGCAGCGTTACAGTGTTTATCATGTATCCTTTTAATATAATTTTTCATGAGTCAGTGGAAATTCAAATATATTCATTTACACTCCGAAATATGGTAGAAATGTGACAGGCAAAACATCAAAGCAAACTATAATAAATTCGTCATTATATTCAATATATAAATATTTATTTTCTGAGTAAATATATTAACAATAGCAAAAGACAGCATCAAAGACAAATCTATTCATATTCAAGAGTTATGGCCAACCTGTAAGCAATGTACGACTATATAAGAAGCATGTTTGGACAAGAATGAAAAAGGCTTCCTTAGACCAAACATGTGGAACACACAAGCGTAAGATCTCACAGAGTCTTTTAGCAAATACTGCATTCACTGCAACCTGAACAAATGTGTGAATTAGAATTTCATATAAGAAACTAATTTCATTCTTTAACTTTGTAACACTCAAATGCAACTAACAGAAAGATGGTAACGATCAAGACTTCATGAGTACAATTTATAAGGAATAATCAGTGAGCAAATATGAATACAATTTATAGTAATCTGTGAGCAAATAATATCAGCACCAATCGAGACTTTGATCACAATCAACCAACAAGAAACCTGAAAAAAAATGAAGCAAAGGAGGACACATTCAACAGAAATCAATAAAATTGGAGCCTTTTACAATATGTTCACTTGCATTGACATATTATATCCATTATCTTAAGATAAAAGTCTGCTCTGTCACAATTGTTTTGTAGTTAGTCACATTGTAATAAAATGTTGTAATCAGCATATGAAAGAGACAAATATTTTGTTGCTGAATGATTGTATTGTCACCTTAGATAATGTATTAATCACCTTTAACAGTCCTTCCCGAGTTTCAGGGGTGGGGGACGGGATTTTTTGAGATGGCAAAAAGTTTCTAAATTTTGGGGGCGACAAGGGGAATGCTATTAAAGTTTTAAATAGTATATAAAACTAATATATTAATTTTTAAAATATAAATGAATTAAAAATACCTAAAAATGACTAAAGTTTAAACAAACTAAAAAGTCAGAAATTTTAAACACATGAACATTTAAAGATATACACTAAAAAAATTCTTATAAACATAAGCCCATACAAAGTATATAACCCTTGAATAGTTCCTATGTATTAAAGGGGTAACCACAGAAGTGTCTGAGTCAATGTCAACCTAAAATGAATTCAACTATGATGTACTTTTAACCAAAAAATAAAGTTTGAATGTGTTGATTCTGGTAGCTTCGGTCAGATTCAATACGCAAGTAGAAGATTCGTAATTCTGATTGAATATTCTTTCTCTTATTATTTGTTTAGTTATGCGAGTAGTAATCTTCAATTTCTCTTGAGTGAAGATTCACGTCCTCTTATGAGACATGTCTCTCTTTGAGATACGTCCTCTCTACCATATACAAATATTGATTCAATCTCCTTTTACAGACATAGGAAAAGATAAATAGTCCGTATTAAGAAGATCTGAATAACATCGTCTGAGAATTCTAACTGAGTGTTCTTTCATAGTAATTGCCTTGGGATTTGCTTATTCTTATCTGCGTTTGTACCCTGATCAGATTTGTTAACCTGTAACAGAATGTTTCAATGGATTGCCTCTGGTAGCATAGAATAAGGATCTCTTCTTGTGGCAGCCTCCCACACTTTCGTAATTTCATATTGACTTAACCTCCATCTAGAACAAGGCTCCTAGCCAGCATTCAAATAAACCTTTCACAACTACCAATAACATTAGATCACAAATCTGCTTTCCATTGAACAAGTCCCTGATTTTCATTAATGTCTGTGTAAGTTATTCCTTGCTTCTACCCAGCAATGCTCTCTTGTCTCAAGAAGAGTTGCATCAAGCCCACAAGATAAAAAAATACAAGGCCAATAACCATGGGCACTCTACTAAGTCCAAATTCAAAGATCTCAATTTGAAGATCTAGTGTAGCACTAGAAAACATGTATCAAGATGTAAATTTATGAACACCACTAGTTGTAGTCATTTCTAGCCATGATCATAGGGGTGGCTATAGACTAGTATATTGGTGAACCAATGGATGAGAATATGACAATGAAATTGTTGTAGAGATTTACAACATGTGGGAAGGGAATTACAAAACTATACAAACCCGTAATAGAAGACTTGAGAATTTTTTTACGAAACTTAAGAAGGAACCAACTAGCAGCTTGGAAAAGGGTGATTCATTGAGGACATGTACTCACAATTTGAAGTAAGGTGAAGGTATTCCACCTTCATCACATAAGGTTGTATACAACTAAAGATGGATATTAAGAGCTAAAACAAAACACCCACACTTTCAAGAAAGAGGTGCGAAGAGGACTCAAATTCCAATGATGACAATAAACCAAGGTCAATGAAATCTCTCAAAAGAGATAGGTTCAAATGATGAGAGAGTTAAAGGAAGACAAGAAGATATGCAAGCATCTCCAATGTACTGACTAAAAGATAGGTCACACCACGGCTAATTGCCCAAAGATGTTCTATAAAATTCGCCAAGTTAGAAGGCATTTTGTTAAGGACTATTTGTACAATCTAAAAATAGTGCATAAGTACTCCTTATACAAGGGGATCAATTGACACCACCCACCACATCAACAAAACCACAAAACTTACGAATATGGATAGCAGGTATGGTCAAATCCTCCTCCATAAGATACTTGCAAAAGCCTTAAGAAACCAACTATTTAGCCTCTAAATTTTCAATTGGTAAGAGGCAATCAATATGGCATAAAAGATTTAGGAGTATATGGCACAAACAATATTTATCATAACCTAAATCTTTTTGTTGAATTTTGTAATCACATAGTTATGCAAGAAGGCCTACAATGCATTGTTGGATTGTGGCTAGTTGATAGTACCCAAAGTCGACCATTGAAAGAAAAATTTACTCTCCATTAAACATATAGGCTGGCAATATGTAATAGATCTCAAGAGTCAGGCATATGTGAGGAACTAATCTTGTCAGATGGTTTCTCCAAAGAAGATTGCTTCAACAGGATTTGAGAGTTGTAACAATGCTTTGAAGATGAGAAAAACTCCTACAATGGTACATACTATATTCCAATGGCAAATAGAAGATTATTAAAGGTTCCAATTAGATTGTGATTTCATTGAAAACATGAAGATATAAAGAGATAAATTACAAAGAAATGACAAAATAAAAGTTATTGATTCTCAATCCTCCTAGATCAATGGTATCAAAGTCAACCTACCATCCTAAGTTTACAAAGTACAACATCAAGGATGTAAAGCTCAATAATAAGCCAAAACACCAATTTGAAAGTATAGCATATATAAAGTATAGCATCTATGAAGTATAATGATCTCACCATCATGAGGGTGAATTTGGGTCAAAAGGAAACCCTCAAATGATCATGGTTGGTAATAATTGGGATCAAACATTTAAGGCCTCAATATTCAAGATCTTTATGGAATACAAAGAAGTCTTTTATTTGACATACAAAGCATTGAAAAGAGTATTGTTAAAGTTCTAAATATATAGAATCCATCTTATGCGAGAGACCCAACCAATGCAAAGGAAAGCATACCCTATGAACTAGAATTATGCTACTAGAGTTCAAGAAGAAATTGATAAGATGCTCAATGTAAGAGTATATTTAAAAAGGAAACGATTGAATGAGTGTCACTAATAGTTATCAATTTGAACTTTGAAGAAAGAATATAGAGAAATTAGTTGTGTTTACTTCAAAAGTCTAACTATGCTTGTCATCAAGGACCCATTACCCACTCCATTTGTAAACTCCTCAAAGTAGATGTAAACAAACTCTATTCTCTTATGGATGGCCTTTTTTGGATGCAACCAATTTAGTGTGATGGAAGAACATAAAATGAAAACCACTTCCATATTGGAAGATAAAGTTTATGCATACAATAAAATTTTGTCCAAACTTTGTAATACACTAGCTACCTACAAAATGAACTATCTTGCATATCTTTGACAAGCCATAAACAAGAAATTCCAAAGCCTTCATGGCTGATTGGTCCATCTACAATGGCCACACAATGCATTTACAAGCCCTTACAAAGTACATGCAATGATGTCAAGGGCTAAAATTAAAATAGAGTATAAAGAAGTGAAGGCTCATGATACCACAAGGTAAATTCCTTGACCATATTGTTTGCAAATTTGGACTAAAGGAAGACCTCAACAAGATAAGGGTAGCGGCAAAAATAGAAGTTTCTTGTATGCACATAAGATTTACTACAATCTATCAAAGTGTGATGATAAATCCCATGTGCTATGTCGCTAAGGATATCTATGAAGCTTCATGTGTTCATGCAAGACATGCTATCAAAGTTGTCCATCTAGAGTTGTTATGATTTAACACTTCTCTTGAAGGTGTTGATGCACTTCACCTTTTTGAGAAGACAAAAGGCACTAAGTTGACACTAGCATATGCATGGTAGTATAATATAATGTCTTGTTTTCAAGAATGTTGCCATATCCCCTTTCCAAGCTTAAGTCATCAGAAGACTCCTAACCTGTTATTTTATTTCTTGTAGGCTAATGGGGTGAAGGGAAATTATTTATAATTTAACTTAAGTTGTCCTATGTAACTTTGTGTTATATTCATAAAAAGGCAACTTACATTTTATTATTAAAAAGGATGTCTAAAAAAGAGGTTCAATATAATCTTATTTCAAAAAGGTATTAGCTAGACATTTCTAGAATAAGA
>VDFB02079241.1:0-44158 GCA_007258455.2 Sequoia sempervirens | reverse complement strand
GTACAATAAAGGTGCCCATAACAAAGTAGCATATATGTTATCTAGGCCTCCTGTTATGAATGCTTTGATTATCCTTAAAGGTAGTTCCATGGTACATGAAATTTTTTAGGAACAATATGCTAATGATGAAGACTTTAAGGAAATCTATCTAGCTCTAATTGCAGGAAAACATGTAGAAGAGAAAGATTATTATGTCCAGGATAAATTGTTGTATCACTTAGGAAAGTTATGCATTCCAAAAGATGAACAAGTGCAAGTAATCAGAGAAGCACATACTTCATTAATTGCAGGACATTTTTGGGTAAGCAAAATAATTATTCAGTTGCAAAAATATAGTTATTGGCCTCGTATGCAAGAAACTGGATCTAAGTATATTAGAGGTTGTGTCATGTGTGCAACAAGTAAACCTAGCAATAGGAAATTGGGGTTGTACACGCCTCTACCTGTGCTATCCTGTCCATGGGAAAGTGTGTCAATGGATTTTGTCGAGGGGTTACCTATGTCTAGGAAGGGGCATGATTATCTACATGTAGTAGTTGATCAGTTCAACAAATTGTGTATTTCAATGCCTTGTAAAAAATAGGTCACTATTGAACTAACAGCTCAAATGTACTTCCAATTTGTATGGGTTCATTTTGGGTTACCTACTTCTATTGTATCATATCAAGATTCTCGATTCCTAGGGGAATTCTGGTCACTTTGTGGGGACTCATGGACACTAGACTGAAGAAAAGGACAACCTTCCATCCGCAGACCAACGGACAGACAGATGTAGTGAACAGGATAGTTGTTCATCTGCTTAGAGGTTACTACAACAAACATCCCAAGTTGTGGGATGAGAGTCTTCATTATGTGCAACATGCTTACAAACATGCAACACACTCTTCTCCAAAGAGGTCTCCTTTCGAGACTTGTTTCAGTTGTGTGCCTAAGACTCCGATAGATTTTGCTTTTGGGAAGGACGATGTTGAAGATGGATGCCATGATTTAGAGAAGGCTTTGAAGTTCATCCAAAAACTCCAAGCCATCCATTAGGCAGTAGAAGAACAGTTGGAAAAGAGCCAAGCCAAATACAAGGTTTGACATGATAAACATCGCACCGATCATCATTTTTAGGTTGGAGACAGAGTTTAGTTAGACATCAACAAGGAAAGAATGCAAGGTGAAGGAAGGAAGCTCAAGCCGATTCGGTATGGTCCCTTTGAGATCTTGGAAAAGATCAGAACCAATGCCTTCTGCCTTAATCTTCCTCCATACATGCACATCTATTCAGTTGTCAATGTTGAGAATTTCAAGTTGTATGAGCCTCCAATGATACTGGATGAAGACACAGACATTCAAGTTCTATCAGTTGATGATCTTTCATCGGAGTACATGTCAGAATTTCCAGAGGATGTCATCTTGGATAGGAAAACCAAGACTTCACAAAGAGGAGAAGTTGAGTACCTCAGAGTGGGATTGAAGGGGATGAATCCAAGCAAGGAAAACTAGATGGAGATTGGTAAAGTGAGGGAACTTTACCCTTACTTTCCAAGTAACCAGCTTTCGGATGTCCAAAATCTCTCTAGTGGGGAGGACTAATCTGGAGGATCTTCGTCAAAAATTGGAGTTTCTCTTTTATCTTCAAAATTGGCATCATCAGAAAGAGAGAAAAATTATGACTCCAACGCAACTCGAATGGAGTCAAACGGAGCTACAGAGCCCAAGATATGCTCGATCAAACCTTGGTCAACCCTGGAGCCAGTTTAGAGAAAAAAAGGGCCAAAAATTGACGTTGTCAAAAGTGGACAACATCAACACCATCGCGAAGAGCTCGTTGAGAGCTTTCCGACGATGTTTGTTTTACGTGAATCAGAGTCTGTCTACCCAAGTTAGGAGTAGTCAAAGGTCATGCAGAGAAGGTTTACTTTGACCATATGGATGTTGATGCCAACATGGTGATGTGGCATTCCGTACGATACAAAAAGTGACATGGACCACCCAAAATCTAATACATGGCATCCATGTCAACGCTGTATGAACTAATCACATGAGGACATGTGTTATCCAAACACCGCGTCATCAGCTCCATCATCAGCCATGTCAACAACCCAGTCAACACACATCATTGGCCTCATCAAGGGACACGTCAGTGGCATCAGTGAATGGGAGCTTTCCACGTGGCACCCTCTTGGTGTGACATGTGGCAACTTATCTATCCTCCTTTGGCGTGGTTCAGTTGGCATTATTCAACAATTTACCAAAATAGTATAGGGGGTTTGACCCACCAACGTCTCCCAAAATAGCCACGCACTCAACTGTTAGACCAAACAACCAGCACTAAATATAGTTGTTGGTGGGCTTGTTTTGATAACTATTAAGTTAGGATTCAGTTAAAAAAATGAACGACTAGGGGGTCAACCTCTCTACCTTCCCGACATGCAAAATTCTCTTAACCAACAGACCACCGAACACTCATTGAAATCTACATGGCATCGGTTGATTTTGTTGAGTATTTCTGAACTGAATGCCTTAAAATTAAACAAATTCCCTCCAATAATAAAATAATCAAACCTCCTAATCCTTAAAAGGATTAAAATAAAAACCTCTTGTAACAAAATAAGCCTGGGAATGAATAATTAAAAGGGCTTAAATTAATTATATGGGATTTAATATAGATTTTATGTGTGTAAGGGGGTTATTTTGAAGATATTATGTAAAAATGGAGAGATAAGGTGGATTTTGTAAATCAATTGGTTAGTAGCCCAATTGAGTAATTTTTTGTTTAAACAGGGGGGGTTTTAGAAGCTTAGGGGGGACATTTAGATTTATTTAGGTGTTGAAGACTTTAGCAAATTTTGGAGAGATGAATTGTTGATCTTGTACGTCGGGAGAATGTTGGAATTTCGTTGTGCTTGAAGGGAAAATCTTGTAAACAGATGTAATACTGAATTTTTGAATATTTTAATCAAATCAGCCTACTCATTGGAGAGGGGCCCAGAGACAGTCGTTCTTACGATGAACTCCATTATCAAGTTGTTTGCATTCTCTCTTTCTTGTCTCTCATTCTAAATTCCATATTTTTGTTAATTCATTAATTCAATTATGTTGTGGTGTTGATTTCATCTTATTAATTTGGAGTTTGAAACTATAAACGTTATGCATTCTTAAAGCAATCATCTTAGATCCTTAAACAGATCATAGACCCCATCTGAAATTCAAGTGGCATCCTTTCAAGTTTATTGAGACCGAGCCCTTAGGTGCAATTTCGTCTGTTGCATACAACATCTTTCACATTGAAGACATTAGGGAATACATTCATGAAAATATTGAGGAGTTAGGGAGCTCGCAATTGTTGAATTTGTATTCCAATCATATAATTGGAGAGGATTTTTGTGTTAAGTCAGAATTCAAAACCCTAGAAGAGAAGAAATTCACACAGTTTGTGAAATTTCCTGTGTTTGATGAAAGCGAATGGGTCTGGTATATCTTGAGCCAAGTCCATGCTAAATTTATGTGGTTAAGTCAACCTTTTAAGATTACAAAAGAGGCCATAAGCACTATTATAGGTTTAAATTCCTCTAGTGGATTTCCAATCTTGAAGTCTGTGAAGAATCAAATGGTTATAGATACATCTGGTTCAAATTTTGATGAGAGAGCTATGACAATCAAAGATATCATTGAAGTGGATGTGAAATTTTGCTCGGTGGTCCTTGGTTACAAGATTTATCACTCCAATCAGGATAATTAAGTATTTGGTATAGATATTTATGCAGCATATCAGATGGTGAAAGAGAATGTAGATTATGATCTGTGTGAGCTACTCAGGAGTCAGTTGATGGAGAATCTTGGTAAGATCAAGAAAGACAAGAACAATTCCTTTAAGTATGGTAATCTTTTGTTGTGTTTGTTCTTTTACTTCATGAATGAAGTCCCAGTTGTTGGGAAAGTGCATTGGCAAGGCGGTCTACCTGCAGCTGTTCAGATTAGAGATATGTTGTATGGAGTTGGAGATAGTCAAGCCAGAAAAATTGCAATCTAGGGATACTTCAAGAACTTTTAGAGTGTGATGCAAGCAAGAGAAAGAATTCCTACTTCTATTGTGGAGAAGTATAAGGACACAATTTGTTTTATGGTGGACATTGATCAATGCCTAATGGAAGCTGATGATCCTAGAATGGTTTGGATTATGCCAATGGGCTATGAAGTTGAGGAGAACATCTTGGAATTGTATGCACAAAATTTGTATAGTAAGCCTCTGGATCCGATAGAAGAGAGGTTTGGAACTTATGTAGAAAAGAATATGCAAGTGCATGAGCAGTTGAAACTTATGATTATTTGAGAGTAAGGAAAGAAGTGGAAGTCTTTGCAAAGAGCATGGGTATATCTGCAGAAGTAGTGAGAGAAGCTAGAAGGATGAGAGAACATGCTGAAGCAGAAAAAAAATCCAAGTAGAACTGAATCTGCAAGTTTGGCAGCATCCTCTACCCGAACTAGATCAACAAGGAGCTCTGCACCCCTATTCGGCCTTGCAACAAAGCCAATCACTGTGCAAACTCAAGCCAAGGCATCCAGTAAGAGGAAGAAGAATAAGAGCACAAGAGTCTATGAAGCTGTCTCAGAAGATGAAGAGACTAAATTTGATGAAGATGTGAGAGAAATAAAGCATATGGGCACTCAGGCAACAAAGGTCACTAAGAGCAAGTTCTCTAGTGAAGAAGAGAAAGCAAAGAAGAAGGTGAAAATTGAAAAACCTAGTATGTCAGTAGAAGTAGAGAAAGATTTGGTCAAGGATGGAAATATTAAGCCACTTTGTAAGTGGTATGAAACCTTTGATAAATCCAATTGAAGAATTCTTGAGGAGGCTACAATAAAGAATTTGAATATTTTCAACAAAGTTCTTGTTGAAATAATGTTTGGGTTACCTAAAATCCTGTATGAGGTTTTGGAAATGAGGAGAGTGAATGCTAGAATAGAAGAAGAACAAATGAGAGAGTGAATTCTTACAGATTTATGTCTGGTGATGTCTATGGAGGAAATGAAGTCACTTCTAAATAAAGCGAAGAAGGAAATCAAGAGCAAGACAAGGGTGAACAGGCTTATGATCGGACAAACTGAAGAGGTTGCTAAAGAAACTAAGAAAATCTTGGAAGCATTTATGCTAAGGAACATAATTAATGTTGTCATTGAAGAAGTGCATGTTGAAGGTATTGCATCTGGTCTGGTGAATGAAGAGGTAAATGAAGATATAGTTGAGGACACTTAGATTCCTCCTGATGTGCATGATACACAAGTTCCTATGGAGACTGAAGCTCCTAAAGTTGTGTTAGTTGATGAAAAGGATATGTTAAGTGAAGAATTTGAGGTCCCTAAAGGCAAACAAGAAACTGTAGCTAAAGAATCAATAGTTGAAGAAGAGAAGGTTCAAGTAAAGGAAGTTCCAGTGGAAGCAAGAGACATTGAAGAGGTAGTGAAGAAATTTTTGGTAGAGCAACAGGAAGATTTTGACCCTGAATTAGTTGAAGGTCCTATCGACCTATCCACTCTATCTCCAATTCGGAAAATGAAAGTTGCATCACTCTCCTAGGCAAATGCTAGAAAAGAATTGTTGAAGTCTCACATTGAGGATGGCGAACTTTTGAATCTTGCATCTGGAGTTCTAGAGAAAATCATGCCTACTCATGTCAAGGATCCATCTGGTTCCTCCTTCAGTGAACTGAAGAAGCTTATTAATTATGTAAGTACTCATTTTGAGTCCCTTGAGAAGTCAACCATGGTTAAATTTTAGAAGGATTTTGATGTTAAAAGGTTCATTAGGTTTAAAGAAATGATAGCTAATGATAAATCGTTGTTAGCTACCTGTGTGAAAAACATTCAAAGTGCTCTATCTGAAGGTGGAAAGATCTATAAGTCATGTTTATCTTTGTCTAAATTTACTGAGGACAATGAGAAGAAGGTTAAGGATCTTGAAAAATAGTTAGCTATTATTTTTGAATCTTTTGATCCTTTAGTTGGTGGTGTTGGAAAGCAAGAAGGTCAAGTGATATCTCTAATTGAGAAGCTAAGGAGCTTGAAGCATGACAATGACAGAATTGTGGAAAGAGCATGTGAGCTTAGAGGCCTAATTGGCTTGAAGATGGAAACAATGTTGAGTGCATTAAAGGAAGCTGAAAATGCTATGGCGGTCAGTGATCTAGTGAACCTTGAATCAGTAGAGATGCAATATTATCTATTATGTGGTCACATGACGATTTTAGAGAGTCTCAAGAAGGTTTGGGACACAAGTCTGAACCTGTTGAAGACAAATTTTGTAGATATTTTCAAGTTTGTGTAAGTTATAAAAGCATGTTTCCCCATTTTTTCCATTGATGTCAAAGGGGGAGAGTAGTATAGTGAAAAATGTATATTCATCTCAGGGGGAGTTGTATTTTTGAGCTGTGATTGAAGATCTTTTTGAAGTTTTGAAGTTGGCAATGTAATTCATGTTGGTATTGATTTGACACTCATTCATTTTTCACTAAATGTTTCCATCAATGCCAAAGGGGGAGATTGTTGGTAGGAGACACTGAAAATGTTTTCTAGTGTTGTCATTGATGGAAACCCTAGTCAGTGATTGGATCTGTTCAACATCATTTGATCATACCGGCATCAGATTGAAGACAGTCAAGGAAGAATAGAGCATCCGGAAATTTTGTGTTCATCGATTCACATGAAAAAAAATTGTTGTTATTTTGAGTTGTGGATCTTAGTGAAGATTGTTTGATGTATGAATTATGTTATCTATGAATCTTAGTTCCTTGTATCGATTTGTGTGAAAGTCAGATGATTTGGTTGGTTAATTTTCTATTCATCAGTGCATGAAGGTTGACTCGGTTGACATAGTGTGTTGTGGATATTCGAGGAGTAATTATTTAAGTGTCTTTCTATTTGAGCATTTTGATTTGGGCCCTAACTATGTTGTGGCCGACTTTTGTGGATGTGCATTGAATATTACTCATGATTTGAGCCGACAGTTTGTAAATATTTTTTGTGTTCTATTGAAGCTGGCATGTTGTGATTAAATCCTTAGTCGCGGATATATATAAGTGATCGATTATATCATTTTGATAGATGGTCGAAGTGGGTCAATGTTTTTTGTGAATATTAGAAGGGTTATAGAGAAATTATGCATAGTTTCACTTGTGAATTAAGGATTTTGTGATGCGAGTTAGAGCAGAGCAGAGAAAAAGCATAGAATCAGTCAGAAGGTCAAAAGATCGATTGATGAGCCTAACTGGAACTGTAATCAAGCATTTTTAGATGCTACTTTCTCAGTTTAATCTTTTGGATCTAATCCAAACTTTTGTAAGGAAATGAGCCTTTCTAATTTGAGCATTGAGCTCTAGGAAATGTGCTTGAATGCAAGTGCATTCCCATTTTGTAAACATCTTTTTGAATATACCCAAATCATATTGTGGATTGTCCATCCACTGTGGTTTTTCCCCTAACAAGGTTTCCACATAAAAATCCTTGTGTTATGGTGTTGTGGTTGCTTGCTTTATGTTCATGCATATTTATTTTGGTTGAATGTTATAAGTGCTTTGAAGATCAGATTAATAAAGTTAATTTTTGCATAACACTGATTCACCCCCCCTCTCAATGTTCCTTGTTTCCAACAACTGGTTTAGCACCAACTTCAATTTCCAAAAATGAAAACTGATATCCTAACAAGAATTGCCTTCATAGGGGCTTGGAAAAATAATTTAAGAAACAAGCAAACACATCCCCTACTACAAAAAGGGCTACCTATTTTTCAGTATAGTTAGATGAATGTTATATTGGTTGTTCACAAGAATATGTTAATTTGTGCCTAACACCCACCATAGTGGAAGTGTTCTTCATATTTTGGTCACAAATCTCAGTATGTTTCGGGAATGCATAGTTAAGGGAGAATCTCCTTTATATGATAGCATGCATAGTATTTACTATTATATTCTCAATATAGATTTAGCCCATTAAACTGTAGACATGTAACAAGCCTCACTTAAGCATATATGTATGCATTAATTCATATCAAACTAGTTGCACAACTGATATCCCAAGTCTCATAGTGGAGAATCAAATGAATTAAGAGTTTCTAAAGGAAAATATTAATACCTATGAAGGTCAACGCCCCCACATTGAGGAATGTGTTTCCTGGGAGGGCATCACCCCCTCCACAGGTCGTGGCCTATGGAGGGCGCTACCCCCACAACACAACCCTTCCCAATGGGGAGGGCACGGCTGGGGAAAGCCCCACAACTTAGCTTGTATCTTAAAATTTTAAACTAAAAACCAATCCAATATCTATCAATGCACTACGATTTGATTAAAATTTAACATAATATAAATTATGATATACTTATTATCTATTTATTTAAATATATATATGTATATACATATATAGTTTAGTGTATGTATGTATATATATATATATTTAGATATATTTAATATTTACTCAATTTGAACCAAGATTTCAATTTAAGAATCACATAGAAAACCCCAATCTAGTTATAAAGTATTCAATATAGAAAATTTTCAAAAAAATTATATATATATATATAAACGATTGGGAAGATTGTACAAATTTCATAGTTATACCAGTAAATTTTGCACAGTAAACACTTCAAATATATAGATATTATACAGTAGCTTTCAAAAATGAATTCAATCTTTCAACAATACAACAATCTTTCACACACTTTGAAAATTAAATGCATTGGAAGAGATTTAAAAACTTGTAAAAATTGCCTCCAGTTGAGATTTCCCTTCTTCTTCTCCCATCCTTATTTCCCTTCGAATTTTTTTTCTAAAGAATCCCCCTGCTCTTATTTCCTTTTTCTCTTGTATTTCTCTTCTTATTTCCCCTATTTTATTCTACTAAAATCTAAAACTTCTATTTGGCAACCATTTTCAGTTATTTTGCAAAGTAGTTCAAGAAGAATATCAAACAGTTGTGTTTTCTCCTTAATAATTTCCTCTTTTTAAAAGGTTTCACTTCCATTCCCGAGACCTAATCTTGAAAAGAATAAAAATAAAAATATTTTTTTCTTTTCAACTTCCTTAACTAATCTTGAAAATAGAAAATTAAGTAAAATCCATTTCATGCTCAATATTTTTTTCAATCCCCATTTAAATATTAATAAGTAATTCCTATTTTAATTATGACTGAGCATTTTTCCTTAAAAAAAATAAATTAAATTCAGCATTATAATTGAAATTTATTTCAAACATATAATATGGTATTAACATTTAATTACAATCAAATTGATTTCTCAAAATAGCAAAGCTTATCATTTAATTACATTTCAAAATATTTAATCGAACTAAAATTAACTCTCTAATTCTTTTATGTTTTAATCCCATTATTTAATTAATTTGATAAAAACATTATAAAATTTGTGAACATATATATATATGCGAACAATAAAAATAGGGGTTTTGACATCAACTACCATGAAGGTGGATTGCACTCGTATACTGTGGAATGCAAATTGAGATTCTAAATGGATTATTATATAGTTAAAGCTTATAATGTTCAGCTAAAAAATTAATGTGATACACAATTGATACTCACGATCGTGTTGGTAATGTGCAGGAAGGAAACGGTTCTAACATGAGAAGGGAGAACCATCAAGATCAAATCCAAAGAATACTTCATGAGGATATAAATTTGACCCCATTCGGGGACTAGAAACAAATGGAGTTAATGTATTGGAGAACTATGGTTGTGAGGGAATTTAGTTGGGATTCATGTGAGGTGTAGGTGGAGATTAGGTCTTGGAAACCCTTAGCTAAGTTTTAAACTCGGATGGAACCTTGAGTGGGATTTTAATGGGAGTTGTTGGTCAAATTTTTGGGTTAGGGTGCAAAAATAAACCCTCTAGGGTCTAATACCATAGTGGTAGGGGTCAAGTGGACATACAATAGTGCCCCTACAACATGATTTGACCCCTAAAAAGCTCTCATAATGGAGAGTGACGAATTTTGAGAAGAGGATGGGGTGGAAAGATGGAGTGGTTGTCCAAATGCATGTTCTCATTAATGGGGAAAGGACCTTCATTGATAGAGAGAGGTACACACCACACCTTCCACCCAAGAGTTGCAATTTTTGAAATTCCTATATATTTTGGTGAGAAAGGAGTGGGGTGTTACTCACTTCTCCTTTTGGAGAACTTTAGAGAAGATAGTGGGAAGAATGAGAAGAGGAGAGGAGTTGTATTAAGGGAAGGGAGTGATCCAAATGGCTTGGTTGGAGAGGAAAGAGGGATAAAAGATTTAAATTCCATCATCTAAAGCAAAGAGATAAGTTTCACTATATCCGTTTTCCTTGTTTAGTTGCAGCAAGAGAGTGATATGGTTGTGTGGATTTTTTTTTTGAATATGGTGAGGGTAGAGTCCATATGTATGTAATATGAATGTTGAGCTATTTGCATTCCTTTTGTAAAAGTTTGAGAGGACCCCATTCATCATCTTGGGGTTGAGATATTTCTTGCTCGGGTGTATGGCTAGAGCCTACGATGCTCCATGATGCCATTATGGTAGGGTGGAGAGCAAGTCCTTATGCAAAAGTTGGTCCTTTATTTCATTTCGATGTAAGATTGTAAAGATAAAAGCTCAAGTAAGTAAATGATATGGTAGATTAAAGGAAATTACTCTTTTAACTTGTATCAAAAGAGAAGTTTGAGAAAAGAGGGACCTCTATTTGACATTTGAAAAAATATTGTGCAAATTTTAATTGTATCTTTCTTTGATTGTTAAAGCAAGTTCTTATGGGAAGGTTATTCTTTTGTAACCTTATAAGTTCTTTTATTTTTTAAGAAATGTTGTGCTCTTATCATTGCAATTAAGGAAGGTTTTAATGTAAGAGAAGAAGAAATTTGTCATAAAAAAAAAGTATGTGAATTGAAAATGAACTGTATTATTTTTGTTGATCATCAAAGCTTGCACCTCTCCGACAGTCTTATGGGAAATTCGGTGAGTGGGGGACAAATTGTGTCTCACTTAATACCTCCAAGTTTTTTATAGAAAGTCGGCTCTTCTTTTGGGGTTGAGATAAGGGAGAAAGAAAATGTAAATATAAAACATAAAAGGTGATATTCCAAAGCTTTTATGACATTTCAAACTCAAATTATTCCTATGATTGATGTAAAGGACATAGAATGCCACAACCCCTCATTGTTGGAAAGAGAACGAACAAAAAAGGCTAACTTCAAGCACAGTGTAGACTTTCAAATCTTTCCACAGGCAATGTTCATTGAGGTTCGATCAAATATAAAAAATCCTTAGAGTAAAAGAATAATATTTTAGAAATTATAAGAACTTTGTCTCCTAATATAGCATAGTACATAAGAATAACAACTTCAAAGTTAACAGAAAGGTCCAATGACATAGTCTAATTTTTCTCAAAGATGTTATTCAATAGCACAATCATAAAGCATAGAAATACGCTATCTAAACTACCAGAATATAGCTTGCAAGACACAATGTTTCATTCAAAAATGATAGTATAAAGAAAGAATTCTTGAAAAAGGCCATACATGCATAGTCTCAATCAATTCCCCTCAATAGTTCGTGCTTTAACCAAAACTAAACTTTGAAACAAAGGTTGGATGCCAATCTGACAATAGTTTAAACTTTAATAGATATAATTTTCTAGAATAAAGTAGTTCTATAAATAGCTTATGAAATATAGTTCATAAAACTTTAAGAAAAACCAAAAAGGAAAAACACTTCCTATCTTCAAAGAAAACAGTTTCCTCTTGGAAAAATTCTTTTCTGAAAAATCATCCTTCTCTGAAAAATTGTCGCCTTCCCTTTATAGTCATTTGAAGAAAGGAGAAACCACCTTAATCCAAAAGTAATTACTACCAGGTGTTGATAGTTGATAGCACATGATCTAATCGCAAACTCTTAGTTAGGCCGCAAAAGATCTTTGCATTAACTCTTCAGCTACTGCATTGATGTTTCTCTAGATATTTTAGCAAAGATAGGAACCCAATTGTGATCAAATCCTAGGAACAATAGCTTGGCAATAGAAAAAATTAATTGATCACATTACTACGAGGTGTCATCTCAAAAATTCCATCCCAAAAATTGAGAGAAGAAAAGAAAAGCCAACTAGCTCAGACAAACTCCTCAATCAAATATCCTTATAGGTGGTGCAGATAACCCACATCAAGGAGATGACGTGTTAGTAGGGCGGAAACTCCCGAGCTCACTAATATAGCTCCTAGGGAAAAGTCTAATAAGAAAACATGTGTCTTGAACCTCCTCCCAAAAGGAAGATGCAAAAGGTAAAAGTCGCACAGCCACCACGTGGCACATTGTGCATCTTTTCGCTAATTTTATTTGAGTGTGGGTGAACCCAACACCAGAAACGTTAATACAAACCAAAAATGAAACAAGAAGGGAAAAAAAAACATTTACAGTTATGGCGACTCACAAGGGTCTTCGCTTCTACAGAGATTCAAACCTAGGCCTCTGGATGTTCCTATATTTTGGAAAAAGTGACGCACTGAGCCTCCCAATCTGCACTAGTTGGTAGAACAAGGGTCCAGATCTGCTTGTATGTTTGTTCGAGATCAAAAATATCCTTGAAAGAGATGACACCCCATCTGGAAGAGATTGCACCCAGGTGATAATAGAGCCAAGAAAGAGGATAGATTTCACACTCAAAATCATCCACCGTGGGTACAATAATTGAGCTTGGAAGTTCAGCAGTGGCTTGGATCTTTCGTTGGATTGCCTCATTGATTTTCTCCATTGTTTGTGTGTCTTTATTTGGGGAGAGAAGAGGAGGAAACCCAAAACCAACTAGGACAAAAAAATCCTTTTTGATCTCAGTGACACTTTTATTCAACATCATCTAATGATCCTTGCACTTTACTGCAACCATGTTGCAATTGATGATTTCATTGGATTTGATGGAGGTGACCCTTCAATCAAGGATTCCCGCTCTTCTTAGAACCTGGTCGATGGCGATGCTTAATTTGGAGATAAAACTTTGGAAGCCTGCCACTCAAGGTGAACATGTTTGTATGAAGTGGTTAGCCATCGAATTGACTTTGGCATTTAGTTCCCATATGTCCCTTAAGAATTGTAAGGCGGGTCCTAGTATACATACGCCAGTCATTATCTATTCCCAATGCATAGCCACTAACCTTCTCATTACGGAGAAGGATCCAAATCTTCTTATAGCAGTTAACTCCTGGTTCCAATGAACCTCTCTTACTTTGGTATTTTCTTCTATTTGACCTTTCTCTCGAAGAGCATTCGCCAACTCAGGGCTTAGTCTTCTGACTTCTTGTCTTGACTCCTCTGCCTCAATCTAGACTCTTTGTAGATCATCAATATTTTGAGATCTAACATCGCTCAAACTTTTCTTTAATTTTTCATTTTCAGCATGAAGTTGAACCTACTCATTTTGGGTATCTGCAAGTAACTTGGACATTTCTCCTTGTTGGCCTTAGAGTTGTTTCATGCGGGTCATTTCAGCCTCTTTCGCTCGGACCTCATTTTGTAGCCTACTCACTGTCCATTTCACATTTTCCAACTCAGCCTCGTGCTTCCTTAATTTCCTATCCAGTCATTCATAATTAGCATATACCACCTTCTGTGTGGCTTTGGCTAGGACCATTTTATCGTGCGGGTGAGTTTCACTCAAATCTAGGCCCATAGCATGGATGTCAATTAAAACAAGCTTTAATCCTCTTGGTGGCAGGCCTTTCAGCACTCTTCGATAACATTTTCAACTTCTTGGTCTTTCGGGCCTATTTGGTGGCATTGAAATGACCTTGAAGAGTCTGAGTGACATCAACACTTTGAGCTACAATACGAGAACCAGGGGGTGGTCCAAAAATGGTGATGGTATGGGAGGCTTCAGATACATGAGCATGAGGAGACCCAAATGGGAGTGTGATCATAGAAAAAGGTGGAATACCAAAAGGAGCAGGGGAAGAAACAATAGGGGTAAAAGTGGAAAAAGGCTGATGGAGAGGTGCCTTCCTAGAAGTAAACGGGCTGGGAGTAATGGGAGAATCTATAGTTTTGGTGATTTCAATGGGGGATTTAGACAAAGCAACTAATGACACAACAGCAGCCACGGCGGATGACGCTCCTTCAGTGCCTAGGAAAACTTTAGCGGGTTGATTTTAGTGGCAAGGGTTTCATTTATTACTACTAGTTCAGGAACTAAAGATGGGGGATTATTTCCAACAAGAAAAGACTGGGGTTGAACTAGAGATGTAGAAATAGGAAGAAGAGGGGGAGAAAAACTTACCTAAGTCGTAGTCAATGAAACATTTTGTAAGGCAGACTCTACTTCTTCCTCTCAACAGATCAACATATCAAGGGTCTTAAGTCTTGGATCTTCCTCCGCTTCACATAATTAGAGCCAATACATTTTGATCTCCTTCTGGTGGGGTCTTCCAAAATTTGGATGTTAGCATCCACTAAGGATCTTTTTGGGGATTGTCGGGTCTCCTTTCCTTTGCTTCGGGCTTGGGATGTGGACGGGGCCTGAGGACCACCTGGCCCCAAATTTCTTCAGTTTTCGAGTTCCCAAGGTCTAGGAATTAGGAGTGGAACTTGTTCCTCTTCAATTTCATGGCTTGTCTTAGGATTTCTATTGTTGAAATCAGCTTCCTTATCATATGTATCCTCGAACTCTTCATCGAGTTGGAAACTGTCAAACAAAGCACCTGGATTCCTCATCTCTTGTTAGAACCTCCAGAAGTCTGCATTCTTTCTTTCCAACCATCCCTCATGCCTCAGTTGTGCACTGAGAGATTTTCCCATTGGGAGATTTCTATGATATTGTGCCTACGAATCATAAAAGCTTAGCCATTTTGGCCATTCCTCTGGTATATGGGCTAGGTCGATGTATATTTCTTCACTTTCTCGAATAGGATTTCTCCTCCTTTGGAACTACTCCCTAGACTCGTGCCTTAAGCTGAAATGTCTATCCAAGTTATAATTCCATTTGTCACAAATGAGGACCAAACCTAAATCCGTGAAATGATTTTGGATCTCATCCTCAGCCTTTTGCTTGCTTAGTACCACTTGAATCTTTGAAATCATGAGGGGAAGATTGAAAATCTTTTCTTTATTCCTTCCTACACTGTAGATTCTATTGACAATGGACACTTGTCAACAAGCTTCTAGTGAAAAAGTTCAATCTACTACAAATTTGGGGAGTTGAAAGACTTCCCCGGAGAAACCATGAAACCTGATGAATGTGAAATCTTTGTTGAGGAAGTAATCCATTAGGATAGGTGGATGCTCTATCCACTCTATAACCTCCTAAGAAAAATGACCAACGAGGCGAGGCAATAAATCTTGTAGCATTGGTTTCAACAAATGATCTGCAAATTGATAGTAATCTTCTGTTCTTGAAAACATGGGGGTCCGCATAGAAATTGGTTGGATATAGCCTCTCTCATCTGTCCTAGATACTGACACATTTCTCCCTAGCCACTCAAAATTTTGATGTAATAATAAATGAACCAAAATGGAAGAATACCTGAACTTGGACTCCATACTATAGTTTCTTAACTGTAGCTTCATATTCCTGACCATTACTTTAGCAAAATCATAGTGTCTTTGTACCCTTTCTCTTTTGAGCACAAGGCCTAGGGAAAACTAGAAAGGGTTAACCTCTTTGTTGTCGTCAAGCCCAAAAATCTAGGCCAACATTAAGAACATGAATTGCATGCCCTTAAATTTCCTGCATGACAAAGGCCAGCAAATTTGTCCTCTCTATAGCCTTTCCTTCATTTCATCCTCATAAAAACTTGTTTTCCTGAACAACATATCTCTGTATCTCTATTAAACCTTTTCGCACATGCATTGACCAGCTCCGAGCATGGATAACTAAAATGCAAAACCCTCTACAGAATCATGGCCTAGAATTCTCTGAAAAGAACCTTCCCTAATATTTTTAGGGTTGGTGGATAACAGAGGGTCATAAACATTGTCAGTTATATCTTGAACTACCTCCTTTAAGATGTGTTCATCAGATTGAAGCTTCCTGCAACATTCAAATGGTCATTCTTCTGGAGCTGAGGCATTGGCGAATGAGTAGTGCCCAAATATATCTGCATAATCGAGTCTTTTGTTTGGTACTTTGGCCCGCCTACTAGAGGTAGATACTTCCACCATGATTGCTTGAAAATGATACAGAAACTCTCTGGTCACAACAACCGTTTTTCCTTGCTAAAAATTGACCTGCATTTGAATGCAATTAATTTCGGTACTTTTGTATACAATTATGAGTTTACCACTATCGATAGCTCATAAATTTTACCACTCAGAAAATACATGTGGATGGGAGATCTATATCCCTTGGGAATGTCGAAAAAGATGTGAAAATGGAATTAGTACATTCCTTTCGCTGCCTCTTCTTTCCTTTAATTCACTATATCAAATATCATGCTTTTCATCATATGGAGCATGCTGAGATGATACTAGGTACTTCTGAAAAGACATCTTTATTAATTTTTCAAAGTATTAGCGTGTTAATCCATGTCTTTTCTCATTAGTGAATAGGTTGGCACTGATGATGGCAAAGGACGCGTGTCAACCATCAAAGTATGAGGGAGTTTACTCCCCAATGCCCAAATTTATTTCTTAAGGTGTTTTGTGAGATCCTCCATATGATTTTCCAACCTTTCCCTGTTCTACCTCAAAAAAATTTGTTGTCGTCTGGCCAAAAATAAACATCTTGTTGGCGAAGTTTCCCCGTTAGCTTTTCTATATATAGCTACACCAGCTTTTGCTAAATTCATTTGATCATATAGTTCTCTAACATAGTTGGCCCTCCTTCTCTTTCTTTGCTATAATCCACTACCATCACAATGTCTGCCGATCTGGGTACCCCCATTTGGCTCCTTCCACGGAGACTGTAGAACTGCTGTGTGGGAGAGATTACTAACAACCATATCAAGTTCTTGGTGAAGAATTGTGAACCCCTGATCATGACTACATTCAAGTGGGTCATCAGCACGTACTACCTTATCAACAAGAACTAGCTACAGAGCAATTGTAACATGCTCTCATGCTTTGTGGCCTCACTACTGGATCTAGATGTGGCCAAGCCCATGATAATTGCACTATCAGAATATTTTCAAAACCTCTCTGATGGAATGGCTTAGCGAGAGTACAAGTGGCCATTCCAGGCATCAGCATTCCAAGTGCCATGGACCTCTGCAGGCTTGTTGGCTTTAGGGTGGACATGCCTTGGTTGCCCTTCCTTACTGACTTTTGCACCATGGACATGGAGGTGCACCATTTTTCTTCTTAGCCAACAACCACCTTCCTTCTGCGAGAGTACGGCGTGGAGAAAGTTTCAAGGATGGCCTAGAAAAAGAACTTTATTTACCTAGTACAACTTCATAGTGAGTAAACCCTGGGTCTAAACTGTGCAGCCCGCGTGTGTTTTTTTGTTTTCCCCTGCTTGTGACCTGTGTAATGAAAGAAGAAGAGGAAGAAAAAGAGGAGAAACAGAAGTTGAGTACGAGTCCCTTTTTTTCCACATAAAGATCTTATGGAATGCCTTCTCTCAACTTCGCTCTCCTCTCCCGAAGTCCACAACTTCACTCTGCTCTCCCAAAGGTTCACAACTTCACTCTGATCTCCCAAAGGTTCGCAACTTCGCTCTGATACCACTTGGTGCAGTCAAGGATGGAGGTTCTAGGAATAGTACTGCCCAACCTTGCAGCAAGAGTAAACACAACGAAAACTCAAAGAATTGGAATAACAATCCCACATGAATATATATAGAATGATCAATTATTCACTGGCAACATACCCTGCCTTCTGGCTTACATATTACAGAATGATATAGTGCTAAGCCCAAAAATACAATGTGACTCGAAGCCCTTATCTCAATATCTATCCTATACTACTACTTGTCCTAATGCAACTACACAATGCTTATATATATCAATTCCCAGCTACAAAAAAAGGTTCGCATTGACCTCAAGAGGTTCCAAGACTCCGAAGTTGATGAAACGTGTGAAGATCAACCAAAAAATATGATTTTCCTTTGATCCTTGGAAAAAAATGATGTGGATGAGAACAAAGGTTCCTTGATGAATGTGCATCCTTATGGAATGGTTTCCTGAGCTCCGCAAGTCATGAAATAGGTCCACACACTTGAAAATCCAAGACTGGTCGGTGAATGCTCTATGTCCAACTACAGTTGATACTCTGTTAGTGATATATTCATACTAGGATCTCCAAAGAACTTGAATTATGGATATGATGTAGATGTTGCCATGAAGATCATATATCTTTCTCCATGAGCTCTAATGTTACAATGCAGTATAATGTGGTATGAAACACTCAAACTGGGTCTTGACAACTAACTACTGAAATGGAAGAAACATGAATACAAATATTTTTGGTTGATGCAAGATTTCTTGCAACTTGGGATGCTCCTACATCATGTAAGAAACATCTATGTCATGGACACTTTATAATTTCAATCTCCATATAGATCATTTTATGATTATTTTGATGTCCTTGAATATAAATTTGCATCATCTTTTTCACAATTAATTACTCTTAAACACATTGAAAATTCCCAATAATACTTTTCATGGGCATTTGTATATTATATATGCTAATCAATACATTCAAAATTAATAATCTTGGAGAAATTCTTAGTGTTGGTATTAATGATATTTTATTTAATCCTCTTTTACATATTGATGATTGTGTTCATATTCAAAAACTTTAAAAAATATGCATTTATCAATAAACAAAAAAAAATCATCAATGTAAACAATAGACCTTCAATATTGCAAAATGGAAGAAATAACCAACCATTTTTTATTCCACTGTGAGTTTTCCAAGTGGGTTTGGGAGGAGGTCTTGGCCCACCTGTTAATTAACTAGACTTTCTCCCTGCACCTTAGATAATTTGTTAATTCCAGGTACTCTAGTTCCTCTATAAGCATCTCGTTATTTATGAAATATGGAACTAAATTCCTTGTCTTATCACTTGATAGCTATGAAAAGAAAGGAATAATAAGGTGTTCAAAGACCAAGGGAGAAACATCAATGTTGTCTTTCGAGTCATCAAACATAGCCTGCATGATAACATAAATACCCTATCTTTTAACTTCTCCAAGAAAATGTCAAACTATGATGAATTAAGAGTCGAGAAGAACTAAGGAATCTCCCAAAGATTAACTAAAATTAATTGGAGTAATATCATAGCTAGAAAGGAAACTAAATGGAACCCTCCAAAAGGGGGTAGGTTAAGCTTAATTTTGATGGTTTCTTTAAGGTAAATCATGGAAAAGAAACATTTGTAGGCATAATTAGAGATGAAAAAGGTAACCTCATTGAAGGATCTTCTCAAGCTATTAGATGTAAATCAAGCAATTTTGTTGATGCAATGGTTGTGTGGTGAGGGTGAAAATACTTTTAAGGCTAGACTTTCTTGCTATGGAAATTGAAGGATATTTGTAAGTAATAATTAATCTTCTTCAAAACAACAAGTATCCCTCTTGGAAGATCCACAAACTAATCAAGAATTGCAAAAAAGACCTTAGCATGCAACTTTGGTCTTTATTTTGAAGAATGGAATTATTGGCATTCAAATTCAAATCTCTCAAGCACTCTTCAACATATTCTTTCCCAAGAAAGACTTAAAATTTCTACAATGTAACTTGTTATGGTTAGTTTATTTCCATTTTTTAAGGTTGGGAGTTGGATTAAGGTGGATGTCTTGAATGGGATGTGGCAATCTTTTTTAGCTGACAAGGATATTATGATGTATCATTTCCTTCACAAAAATCTCATGTTGGGTAACATTAAGGATCCTAATAATTATAGTAGGATGGTTCTCATGATGGATTACATCATGTTAATTTATTTTGTAAATGGTGTTATATTGAAGGAAACAAGGAAGGTCTTAAGGCTATGGGCTATGATTACGATGCAATCTACTTGTAGTACACTTGGCAGCTAATTGTGAAGATCGTTATGGAAATGTCCTCTCCTCCTATGTGAATTTTACTTCTTTCATGCAAAAGTGGTATTTTCCCTCATAATACCATTAAAGTAAAGAATATGATCGTTGGCCTAGAGATGACAGAGGCTCCAAATAATTATGGCTCCAATACTGTTAAGGCTTGTGACTATGTTAGAAGAGGTAAGGTAATTTGAACTTTCTCTATCTATACCGACACCAGGAGAAGTGGTTCCATTTTTAAAAAAGTAATGGGAGGCCATTTTGTCATTTTTTTTTGGCTACCTCAGATTACTTCTTAGTCCTTTGGTGGCTCTTTGTGTTGTTTGGTAGATCAAATATTATGGGAGACCCACATCTCAGGACCAAACCCATCTCTTTTTAAGCTCTCAAATAAAACATGGAGCTTTGGGATCTATTTGAAAAAGGTGGATTCACTCTTGTATTCCAATCTATGAACGGATATAATGAAAAACTCACCTCTAAATTTGTGAGTTCATGGTCTCAAGGCAAGGTCACTATTGGTGGAATCTAGTTTTTTGTCTTTAATAAGTTGATTGCTAAGGCTATGATTTTTTCTTGCAAGTTCCTTAAGGTGAAGAAGAAGAGAAATAGGTTTTGAACACCTAGAATAACGAGAGAGGGGTGAATCAGTATTCATTGAAATTTATTAACTTCATCAATTTAAACATTCATTCAAAGCATCGCATTAAACTTGTAGTAATATAAAGGAACATATAAAGCATGCATCACATCAAGGAACACAAGAACACCAAATTTATGTGGAAAACCCTTGAAAAGGAAAACCATGGCAAGGATTATCTCACAATATATTATAACCAGTTACAATAGAGATTACACAATGGTGGAATCACTATCCAAAAAGAAAGAGTGGCTCACTGTCAATGGCTCACTTCCCAAAATAGAAAAGGATAGAGGAAAGGGTGGCTCACTACCAAGGTGAACTACTAATAATGCATCTACAACATGTTGAAGATACAATTGCACTTAAGCTCTAAAAGTTGACTTAACACACTTCATACTTTACTACCACACCTTTTTCACTTCACATTACATCATATTTCACACACACACTCTACTCTCACTCATAATCATTATTCACATAATGAATCAACCTTGCATATATACCACAACCAACCAAAACATCAATTAGGTCAGCCTAATTGCATGAATCATGTACCACATAACCTATCAACTTAAAAATTTAACACACACGCCATGTGGAGAGAACCAAAACATGTAAACCTCCAAAATAGGTCAGCATGACCTAAAATCACTCCCATAAATCTGCATGACCCAAAAATTCTTAGGTCGAAACCACATAGAAAAATTGGTGAAGCAATAATTGAATGAACCAATTGTTCATTCACAACTCAACACATAGACCACCAAAAAACTTTCCACTTGGAGCACACATACTTTTGACATTTGTACACTTCCTCAAAACTTCATAGCATAATATTCATCTATAGTGGAATGTGGAGCATTCCAATATGCACTTTGTACCAATTACTCTGCCATTACTAAGCCTGATACTTTTTCAACATTATCTTCAACTATGGAAGACATACAACCTTGATACTTTGGATTTGAATAACTTTAATACACATCATCAACACCTTAAAACCATGTGACAATATATTGCATAGCAGAGTAATGTGGACCACAAAAGTGGTTCATTGTAACACTAAAATTGTTGTCTAATACTTAGCCAATTATCCACACCATTTGGTCTTCTACAAACCAACACTTCTACATTTCTACAATTGGTTGTCGTCAATGAAAACACCATACACCATCATGCTTATGTTTCCAACAAAGGAGAATACAAAATTTTTATTGTTGCTTTCTTTGTCATAAAGGAGAAACCGATTCATTTCCAAAATGGTTACAATAGGGAGAAGCTTCCAACTTCTTTCACCTTGGTTAGTTTATATTTCAATTGAAGTACTTTACTCTTGTATATAGGTTCAAGACCATTCATGGTTACCATTTCCCCATCCTTAACCATTTGAGACATGGAAACAAAATCAACCTTCTTTTCTACCTGTTCTCATCCCTAGAGGATTATATTCTTAATGATACCTACCCCATGCACCAAGTCCTTGTTATGGACCTCTATAAGTACTATCTTACCATGACTCCTACCATCAACCCCAAGGATAAGATAAATCTTAAAATTAAACTTTTGGAAAACAAAGCCTCCAATGCCTCTCTTGTTTCTTTGAACAAGTCTAACCCTAGCCCTAGCTATGTGGGAAAAGTGGGACCTAGGAATAAGAGAAAGGCCTTTGTGGAGGTTGAACCTCCCCCGCCTCTACATGAGTTGTTGGTGGATTCCTCTACTAACAAAAAAAAATTGTGGACCCAAGCATGCATGTGGAAAAGCAAGGAAAAAATAAGAAAGAAGTTAAAGGCCCCATTCCCCTCTCCATTGATCATGGGACAATTTCTATCTTCAATGTTGATGGTGGGGATGACGATAATGTGGGTACTTCTCAATCTGACATCATATGGTCAAGAGGCCACGAATATTCTAAACTGACCTAGGCCTTGAGAGATAAGAATTCTAAAAGAAAAGAAAATAATTTTGGATTTTGAAGAAGAGAAAGATGACGACAAGTTTCCTCCTCAATAGACGATGGTTGGGAGGAGGAAGACTTGAAGAATAGCTCAGAAGAGGATGTGCAATACAATGAATAAGAGGAAGAACAAGATAGATCTAATAATGAGTAATATTTGGATGAGGAGAACAAGAAGGATGAGGTTGAGGATACAAATGTGATGGAAACAAAAAAATTTGGTTTTCCCCTCCCCCGATTATTTGGAAATCTTGGATAAAAATGATAGTAAGGGTCCTTCACCCAACAAGGTCCAAGTCACTAAAGAAAAAGATAATATTGATATTAAGGATCTTCAGGCCAAGGTGGAGGAGCTAGAAAAGAAGCTTGAAACCAACAACGACAATGACTAGATGAAATGAATGGAAAGTGTCATAAATCAAAAATCATAATGCTCACTAATGGAATAATGAATAAGGTTGTTGTGGGGAAAACTTTTTACCACTCTAAAATCATCCAATAGAAGAAAAAGGGCTAAAGATGAGTAGAAAACATCAATTTGGACTTTTCCACAAGCTCTTGATTCATCTTTTTTCACCTTCATTATATTTAAACATTTATTTATGTTTCTTTTATGTTTTTGGAACTTTTACTTTTTGCACAACATATTTCTTGGCTTCCCAAATTGATGGGATTCATTTTGGAAGCTATCTTTCAAGCCAAGTAATCTTTCATATAGTTTTAGAGACTTACATATTATTATTTCTCATAACACACCTACACGTTTAAATGATTACATCATACATGGTATAATATTTTATTACTTCTACATTTTAATTTTGGTTTTAAATGAAATTAGGTTTATGTTATTTTGTGGTAATATCCTACACCACTATTCTTATTTATTTTTTATATCTTTCATGAAATTTCTATATTACTCCACTTATATAAATACATATTTTGTATTATTACATATCTTTCCCTTACACAATGACACTTGGAATGAACATTAAATAGTTATATTATTACTTATCTTTATAGCATGAGGAATTTTTTATCCCCTACTATATGATTGTTCATAATTATATCATTCAATTTACACCTTGGGAAAACACATTACTATATATCCCCCTTATATTTTCTTACTCTCATAGAATTGAATCTATTATAATGTATGCAGTCAATTTGAGGATGGAATATTATACCAATTGCATATCTCACTTCTATATGATATTAAGCTTGTACACATCATAGGGGCCACATTGATTCCAACTCCATGATAAAATTTTACACCATGATTTTATTCAAAGTTTTACATGGTTTTGTGCGTGCATGCATCATGGAGACCAAATCATTCATGTAATTATGATTACCTCATTCAACACATCTCCATTTATGAATATTTTTTTTAAAATGGTTTCATAACAACCACATCCCTATGATTGCTCAAACCAAGTCTCATATTATAAATGGTTTCATAAGGGCCATATAAATCATCCTCGTTATTCTATTTTTCCAATCTAACCTTGTGCATGGCTTCATGGTTATATATTCCATAGGATCCAACTTAGTTGCATCCTCATGTTTTATCCAATACATCATGATTCTATTCACACCAAACTTTCCTTCTCTAAAATGTTCATTTTACTCTAAGAAAAAATGCAATATTTATGATTATATTTGATGGCATTAATGTAGGTTTTGGAGATACTACTAATGACATGTTTATAAATATGTACATATTTCTCTAATCAAACATGGAGAAGTCACAAGGAATCATACTAAAAAATAGTAAAGCCTAAAAACTAGGTAAATTAAGAGTAGTCCTTGTTGAGGAATGTCAAGATCAAAGAAAGTCGATGAAATTGGTGTAGGTCGAGCCAATGATTGATGGTTGCATTGGAATTCAAAGCAAACCATTTTGATTTGAATGTGACAATCACCCTATTGGAGTTCGATGGATTTGTTCAAATCCCAATTCATTCACCACTCTTTAAAGGAGGGTTTGGCAGGCCAAATGGAATGTCAAATGTCAAATGATTGATGGTTGCGTTGGAATTCAAAGCAGACCATTTTGATTTGACCATGTTGGAGAATGCCAAGATCAAAGAGAGCATGAAACAACTTCCACAAGTGAATAAAATATTCACAATAGTATGTCCATCAATATGAAATTAAGAGTTTATAATACAATGATCAAGCCTTGCATATATAGGTAAGGATGAGGAGGTGAGAAGGTAGGAGTGAAACTCTGACCATCCCTCCAAAGATGGGACACTTGTGAACTCACTTGAGAAGTGGGTGAGCAAGTTTCAATAGATGTCTCAAGTCATGAGGACACATTTCTCAATGCTATGAAGTGAGACAAAAAAAATAAACCTAATTAAACTTAAGCTAGGTGTGAATAGGTAAATCCTAGATAGGTGATTAGCTAACTAGGTGGATAATGACACTATTTATATAATAGTCCTAATGGGAGATGTCGAATCTAGTAATAGATCTAACTTTATTTTTTGAAGAAGAAATAGGAGTAGAGAAAAAAAAAATTTAAACTTTCAAAATCATAGTCAATAATACCTTCACTTCAGTCTCCTCTGGTGTAACTTTTGCTAGCTAGGGTGTCTTGTAATTATTTTTTTTCTTAGCAAGTTGAGCAAACCAATTATTTTGTGTAAGTTTCTATCAATTTTGATTTGTTTTCCTTTGATGTTGATGTTGATTCCTTCTGGGTACAAGCTCTATGATCACAAGTTCACTATGTTGATTCCCATAATTTTGGGTTTGTTTGAGCCTTATTTCAGTCTCAAGATCATCTTCAAAGTCTAATACTTGGCCAACTTGATGATATTATTGGTTTTAATTTCTATATCTCCAAGCCAATGTCCTTAAGTATGTTATTATTTCTTCTTGCTCAAATTATAAAAAAATTATATTAAGTTGCAAGAGTGGCCTAAACCTACCTTGCAACACCATGATTGTTCATTGAAACAAAGAAAAATTTACACTTCTATGTTTAATAGAGACCAAGCTATTTTGAAGTGTACAATACTTGTGGTAAACATACCTTTTCATTTCTTGTAAAAATAAACCTTTCAACACTTTTGTTAGTCACAATTTCTACCACGTTGTCTCTTCCTTATGCAATTATTTCATCTTGTTCAACAATTTCATGTCCATGATCTTCTTCTTTAATCACTTAATTTATCTTGTTATATTGCTAGCATGACCTTTTGTTTCTCCAAGCTACAATGTAGAAATAAGAAATGATGTCTTTTGGTTGTAGGATAGGTGCTTTGTTATGTTGTATACCCATGGTATTCATCAAAAAGATCATTCTTGACAACATGTAATTGATCTTTTATAGGAAATGAATAATTTTATAGGTATTTCTTCCCAATAGAGTTGCCAAAAATATGTTGGTATACATGTTTTTCATTATAATAAATGACTCAAAAAAATCTAAATTTGTTATAATAAGGAAGATAATGAAATATGTGCCAAAAATTGGTAAGGTTACTATTTTTAGTCAACCTACCTCTACATTGAGAGGGGAAACTCCCTCATATGATAAATATTTTGACACAAAAGTACCAAAACATTTGAAAGACAACAAAATATGAAATTAAAGAGAAACCCAAGCAATAAACATATGGAAATTAAATTTCCTTGCATGCAATCAAGATAATGGTGATTAAATTTGTTGCAAGAAATTGAGAACACTTCTCATTATTTTATAATGTATATCACAAATATTTCAACATTGCATGTCAAAGATATTTTAGTAATAAGATTAAAAGATCTCAAAAAAATTATCAAAGGGATTTGAAAATAAAAATTATTCACTCCACATATGAAGAACAAATAACTTAGAAAATACTTAAACAATACCATTCAAATATTTTCTATTACTTAAAAAAATCTATACAACTTTAACCTTTTTAATCTCCAAAATTATGAGAATCAAAATTTCCTTCTAAGAAGATTAAGCATCATATATATAGGCTTTTCTCTCTAACTAACTTGTAACTAACTCTAATTTATAATTTTAATAAAATAATAAAGTTCATTTTGTCAAACATAAGATTATAAAAGAGTCATATTCAAGTCATATAAAAATGACTTAATTACAAGTTATGAAATAAAGTTTTTGATTAGAGATGAATAGGTTTTGTGGGGACTAGAAACCCCTTACAAATAGGTTTTGAGGGGACCTGAAACCCCATACAAATAAAAGACAGTTGCAATAAGATAGGAGCACAAACCATCAGTAGCCCAACATCAGCAGTCTACCTTAAGATAAGCAAGACAAAACAAACTACAATAAATCAGCTTTGAAGGGACTGAAAACCCAAAAACAGCCAGGAAAACATAAGGGCCTTAACCCCAGAACATCTTTAAATAAATTTCCTGAATTTTCCAGGCATTGAACACCATCTGCAACCTCCACTCCATAGCGAGGCAACTACTTAGCCCAAAGCTAAAACAAAAAGGGCAGCCAAAGCACCCAACAAGATCAGTCACTTTTCCCCACCTCCCTACCTCTATAAGAGAGCAGCAAGGAAAAACAAAGATAGTTTGAAACATGACCCCCACCACAAAAGGGGTAAAGGAATACACAGCAACACACTTCAACACAACAACTAGCTAGCAACACCAAAACGCTTGAGAAGCCAACCCAGCCACCACCTCTAAAAGAGAGGGATCCCCTCTATAGGAGAGGATGAGATGAAACCCCAACCCACCAAAACCACTACTCTCCAAGCCAAAAAAGCTCCATCTCAATAGAAGCCAACACTCCACCTCTACAGGAGCAGTCTCCCTCTCAATAAGAGACACTGGCTGAAGAATCCAAAAGGTAGCTTCAGTAGGAAGGGAAAACATCACATCCCTTATCAGCACAAACATTAGGTACCAGGTGAAAGAAGCAACCTCAAAGAGCTCACACAACTGGGACCAAAGAGAAAAAATTCCAACCAACAACAAACAAACATCACCTTGGACAAGGTCCCACAAAGTCATGACGAGCAGCTTCAATAACCTCCTCCACTGACAAAAGAGGCAAAAGGAAAACCATCTACAAATAGCCTTCAGAAAGAAGCCAAGGCACAAGTCTTCAAGGAACCCAGTAGAGAGCTCCTCACAATGAACAGGGAAGTTGATCTCCAAGCTACCCCAAACCACACATCTACTCAGCAAAGAGGAGAGCCCAACAACAAAAGGAAACATAGGCTAGAAGACCACCAGATGCAAATTCTCGTTCTTAGAAAGATCAGGACCAATGAAACCCCAAAAGTAATCGGGGATCCCAAACAGGTCAAAGGAAAGGAGAAGGCCCAACAAGAGAGAACACCAAGCAACCCCACCATGTCGGATAGGGCCAGAGACAGGCCAAAACTCCAAACATCCAACCTAGAGAAGACACCAAACCACAAAAAGGGGAGGACCCAGAACACCCCAAAAACAAAAACCCCCAAAAAGGAGCTATTGAGAAAATAGTGGGCAAGAAGGAAATACACCCAAGAAGAAGCAAGCCAAATCACAAGCTAGCAAGAAAATCCCCTAAGCCCTCCTACTATGCTGAGTAGGAGCAGAAATAAGCCCAATATTTAACCATACTTCCTCCAAAGAATCAACCCACAACCACACCCATTGAAACAGTAGCCAAAAAAACAATAAGAAGGATAGTGAGCACCCAAACCCAGCCACAACACCAAGAAACAATTCCTTAGAGGGCCAAGGAACACCTCCCATGCCACACATGCCACGCACCAAGATAGAGACAGACCCAACAACTAGGACAACGGCCACACCACACCCAATGCCATCTACAAAAGACAAGCAACAAACTCTAGAGAAAACCCCGACCAATGCCTCACCTAGACACACCAGTGTAGGAGAAAAAGCATCCTCATCCTCATCTGCATCTTTGTCTACCTCTCCATCTCCCTCCTTGGTGGATAATTTCAAACTTAATTAGCAAGCATATCCTCCTTCATAGCTTATGCTTTTTTTTAGGTTGAAGAAAGGCATTTGTGACCTCTATATGCTTTAATAGTAGTTGTCAATGCCTCTTTTTCTAGAACCATTATATTGAACAGATGTTGGTTCTGAGTTTCTTAGGAATCTTCAACTTTTTTCATTTTCATTTCCATGATTGATAATTCCTTAAAATTGAATGTTACATTTGATATTGTAGACAATTTTATCATTGTATTTACACTAGCATTCTCTTGACTACACAAATATTTAGAAACAAAATCTTTGAAATTTTGTCTAGTTACCTGAGAATCTTCCAAAGAAGAATCATCTTCTTTAATATTTATTTCCATAGCTAAAAAATTTGCTACTATTTTTGACCTAATGAAATCAACTTGTTTGAGAAGTTTCTTTATTTCATTTATAGCATATCTCATAGTCATAATTTTCCATTGAATGCTCCTTATCCATACAATACTATTGTATTCTTTAGATTCAACCATATTTTTTTACAGTTGACAATGTGTTAATTTTTTTTTGACATCTTCTCTATGTCCTTTGTTATTATATACCAAACAATTTCTTATTTTAGTAATAGTTGAAGATAATTTTTGAGCTATTTGGTTTTCTCCTGAGTTTTATTGTATACCAATATTGATTTCTCAATAAAAAATAACCCATCAAGTATTATCTGTTTGACCCAATCCTCAGAGGCTTTACCAAAATCTTAGTATTTTCTTAATTTTTCCATTGTCACCTTGTCAATACTTTGTATATTTATATCATCTAAAGTTAAGGGGACATCTACTAGCTATATTGAAATATTTAACATATTATTGACATAAGATGTCAATATTTGAACTCGTTCTTCTAGTTGTTTGGTATCAAGTTCGCCTTCTCCATTCTAAGTACAAGCTTGGCAATTAAGACTTGAAAATTATGTATATCTCCTTTATGGGTTGAACCGCCAGTATCGATTATGGACACTTGATAGTCCTCTTCTATAACATCTTCGTTATTCTTATTATCAATTAGTTTTGATATTTCTAAATATTGATCGCTTGATGGATCAATCATTAGTATTGGGGAAAATTTTCTTTCTTGGGCTTAGGAGTGTTTCCATGTACAATAGTTTCACAACTATATCATAAACAGGTTCAATTGCATCCTTATATTTCCCCCTTTTACAAAAAGATTATTTCATACATTGAGAAGATGGAATTTTGGATGGAATTAGAGTGAAAGTAGAAGTTATAGGAAGAAAAATAGTTTTTTTCCAATGAATTTTTTGGAACATCATTGGGTGAAGGGGGAGAAGAGATATGAATAATATTATCTAGAGTTTATGAGGATGGTGGAATTTAAAATGAAGGTTGGTTTTATTGGAGTGGATCAATATTTCCTTATCAGATCTCCTCATACACATCTTGATCTACTTGTAGCCTTTTTACCAATAAATTTTCTTTAGATTTAAGCTCATTTTGACTTGATATTTTTCTAGGCATATTAACATTGGTTGTGTAGATGTACCACTTGATTTATTTGTCTACATTGCTTCTTTTGATGAATATATTGTAGGTCTAGTGGCAGTATATTCAATTATTTTTGTATCCATCCATTTCTTGGATTTATTTAGTACAAGGAAAGGCATCTCATTGATTTATTTTACCTCCTTCATACTCCAATCAATGAGTGTCAGTGGTTCAAATTGTAGAGAGTATAAATAGACGATCAATCATTTTTGAGCCATTGTCTTCAATACCCTCAACATCCCATTCAAGTTCACAGTCCTTCATTTTTTGTATAGTCATCCAAGATCAATCCTTTTTCTTAATTTAAATACATTTTTACAATCCTCCTAATAATCTTTCAAATGAGGAAGATGGTATACTTTTTTCCAAGGTACAAATTATTCTTTACATAATTTTTACTATCAAATGGATATCTCATGTAGTATTAGTGCATAGTTATTTTTACTAGAGATCTTTCCACACTTTTTGCCTCTATTGAAGTTGGACAAGTATAAAAAGACAATACCAATAAGAATGGATGACCCACCTTATTTAGTTCTCTACACTTTGTACACACTGATTCCATTTTTCTAAAACTCTCAATAAGTATCAAATTTTCAAATGGATATTTGGTTAGTTTCATCATATACTCCAATCTCCCATGCTCTAGGTCATGGGTGCATACTATCAATAACATAGAACAAATATGAAGACATATAGAATTCCTATGTATTTTGGAAAATTAATATTGATTTTGTAGGTGATCACTTATCATTTTTTTCCCAAATTAACATACTAAGATCCATACCTTATCAAAAAGAATAAATTGGAACATCCACTACTAAAATGAGTTGGTCACTTTATCCCCATTAAATCTATATAGTAGGGTAATCATGTTAGATATATCCTTATTAAAATATACTCTTATAAGGCTTTTTGTAAATCTAGACTTCTCTTTTATTGGTTTCTTGAACCAATGTTTAGCAATGTTGTTCATGAAATTTTCTCTCCTATCAATGAAGTAATTTGTGGCCTTTTCTATAGATGTATAAGCATATTCTTCCTTATTAGGGAGTCTTAACAAAGTGCTTATTTATGTCCCATCCAATCAGGCTATCACTTTGTTGTCTCTACTCCTTACTTACCTCTTTTCAATTTTGTAATATTTGACACAAGCTAGCACTAAATCTATGCATTGAAAAATAGTTTTAAAACCATCGAGTATGAGTTATTTCACTCTAGAAAGTGGCTTTGGCCATTCTTGGTCTAGGATTTTTAGTCACATGCAACCAAAATTCTTCTAGGTCAATATGCCCTAGTTGGCTATCTCCCACTTTTGATAGAGTATTCTTTAGAACTGTCTCCATTTTAAAACCTTGGTAAGTGTATTTCATTTATTTCATTAGAAAATTTCCCATACTGATGAAGGGATAAAATTATGTTGATGAGAAAATCGATTGAAAAATGAGGATTTTTGAAAAAATAGGGTGTTGGGGTAACATAATATTTTAAGTAAACAAAGCAAAGTTAAAAAAAAAAATGAATGAGGAATGAACATGTTACTTTCTTATTATTGGGAATTTGAAAGAGTTGGGAGATTTGGAATAGTTTCATTTAAGCCACAAGCTCCACTTCAATGTGAATACTGACTCCTTTCTTGTTTGAAAATTTGGTGGCTGCTCAAATGATAAGGAAATATATTTATAGCCTCACAATATTTCCCTTTTTATTACTATTAGTAGGTATTCAGTCACTAGGAACCAACAAAAAGTCTCTTCTTTCCCTTCATTTTCCTTTGAGTGTTAGAGCTTAAGTGATACTAGGAACCTTTTAGAGATTCCCTTGGTTCTCAAAACCAAGGAACCTTCTAAATTTTTCTTCTTTATTTACCTTTTTAAAATCTCCTTATAAGCCTCTTTTGAGATTTTTTTTCAACTATCGAGGATGAGAAATGAACCTTCCAATTCTTTATTTTTATTCTTTTCAAACTATTAATCCTTTTTATTGTAGTATAAGAGGTTTAGTAGAAACTAGGAACCAATTGGAAGTTCACTTGATTCCCTAAACCAATGAACCTTCTATTTTTTCTTTATTTTGTTCATTGGTGAAATTTTGAATGATTTGTCCTTTGTCAAAGGTTCTCTGGGAACTAGGAAATCAAAGCCTTTTTCCTTGCTGAATCTCTTTATCAGAGCTTGTGGTTTCATCAAAAACTATAATTGAAATTATCAAGATTTCTAGTGGTTCTTAGAACTCACCAAATATATGACTATTTTCTCTTTTTTTACCATTTTTATAGTATTAGGGACCTTGCTAGCATTGGGAACTAAGGTAGGAAAAATAATTAATTGGAGGTTTTGGTAATGCTTGGATCCACCCTTTCTCCTGATCAAATATAAATGTTGAAAATTTATGAAGGATTGAAAGATAAGAGTTCCCAATAAGGTAGAAACCTCTGATAAGGGAGTTCCTAAAGGACTAGGTGTAATATACCAAACCTTCACAAAAGTAAATTTCCTAAGTTTTTACTGTGTGAGTAAAAATAAACTATGTGACAAGCTATTGCAATAAAAAAATATCCTTTCTTTATTGAAAATATATGAACAAAGATGTTATAAAATATACAATAAGGATTTCCATTCCATTACAATATTTCCCAAAGTACAATATTCTGAGAAAGTACAAAACTACATACATAGCTCCTTCGAGTTTTATAGCATAAGATATAGATGGTCAAAGAATCTGCCTTTCAAAACCTTGGTCTTTTGTCATCTGTTGAGAAGGAGAAGCATCACTCAAGCATTTTTTTGTCAACCACAGACTCATATGTGGTCCCCCACACATCTATCAATGATATATGGCCCTACCCTTCGACAAAGTTATTGGTTCCAGGTAACCCCGTATGACATACCACTTTGAGCTTAGTGTTGTACCCTACATGATTAGGATTTATAACCTACTCTAGGTAGCCCTCATGCATTTTTAATAGAAACGGTGAACTGACAGTGGAGCCCTAGGCAATCACACTATTTTGGCCAAATTTTTCTCACTCAGTATAATCAAGAAATGGTCTACCATTCACTTACACTATATCAAGCTCATTTTTACTTAAAGTCATTATATATATGCTTAGGAAATCCCTCTCCATGGGAAAGCTACTCCCTAGGGTAACCTGTCTCTTTAACACAATCTAAGGTAACATAACTCTTTAATCAAAGTACTAGTTCCCTCCCTTCACTGTACAACATTCCCAAGAGTAACCTACTAGCCAACTAGCATAACAAATATCTAGTTATGAGTATTCCCTTAAGCTACCCATGTTCAAACATATCTTGTATAATAAAATACCTATGTTAAAAAACCTTTCCAAACACTTCTGAATTTGACTCCATTTTCCAACAAATGTCCATCGGTTGTTCGACAAACATTTGTCGGACAATCGATGAATTGACGAAAAAAAATTTGTCACCATTTTTTCGTCAAAATTCCAACGACGAATTAAATGTCAAAATAACGATGCAGATTCATCAGTTGTCAGCATCATAAAATGACTCAAATGTTTGTCGGAATATCAACGAAAACTTCATGTATCCACCAACGAATTACAACCAAAATGCAATTGCAATGGATCTTCTGAAGCGTCGAAACAACACCAAAAGTTTGTTGCCATTTCGACGAAATGGGAAAGGAGTTACAATGAAGACTTTGTCACAGCTATAGCAACTTTGTCGGACCTCTTCGATGATTATTCGGTTGCCTTCGTCAAAATTCCGATGAAACAATGCAATTTAAAATATATATATATTCATTGAAATGTACCATCGCGGAGACTCTTGGCGATGACCGCCGAAGCCAACCCATCGGTTAGAGATCAATCAACGACATAGGATAGAAAACTCACTCTGGTAGTCGATTTCTTGTTGATGACTTCCATCGGCAAGACAGATCCAATGTTACATTGACCTAACCTCTTCAGGAGTTTTAAATAGACCTACACCATGTCATCACGGAGACTCTTGGCGATGACCACCAAAGCCAACCCATCGGTGAGAGATCAATCAACGACACAGGATAGAAAACTCACTTTGATAGTCCATGTCTTGTTGATGACTTTAGTCGCCAAGACAGATCCAATGTCACACCGATCTGACCTCTTTAGAAGTTTTAAATAGACCTACACCATGTCATCATGGAGACTCTTGGCGATGACCACCGAAGCCAACCCATCGGTGAGAGGTCAATCATTGACACAGGATTAAAAAAACTCACTCTGATAGTCCATGTCTTGTTGATGACTTCCATTGGCAAGACAAATCCAATGTCACACTGATCTGACCTCTTCAGGAGTTTTTAACATTGTTGGTTATAAGCAAGACATTCTAAGGGTCTCACCAATTAAACAAGTGTCTAAGAGCAAGTAAACAGATGGAACCTATTAATTTTCTTATTTTGGGATTTTTTAAATCATAGAATAGATACCATCTTCTTGTGTATAATGTACTTATATTCAGATTTGAATTTGAGACCAACTGTCATTGCACATTCCATTTTACTTGCATAGAGTATTCTATAAGAAATATATTGATAATGCCAAATGATTTATGGTGTTGTACAACTCTACCTATCATCACAGTTCTGTTCTTCCCCCCTAGAGAATCCTACAAAGACAAGTTTACAATACCAAGTCAAATAATATGAAAAATAGTTACCTCTATACAAATAAAATGATTATTCTCACAATGGAAATTGTCTAATCACAACAAAAATTCCATCAAATGTTATCCATGCTTCATAAGAGATGACTGATCATACATACAGACTGCAAGATGCATAGAAAAAGCATTACACTTGAGAACAACCAAGGGCTAGCAAGGGAAGGAGTTAAGGAATGCTTGGATTGAAGAGAAAATGTGTAGGGAAAATGTTGAGCAGTGTCAAGAGAACAGAGCTTGTAGAACATATTCTTGACCTAATCAAGCTCTTGAACAACTTAAACAAAATTAAAATACTAACACATACATGAGACATGTAATGAACTCCCAATATCTGCTATCTTTTTCATTAATGCAGAGGTAGGTAAAGGAGAATAATAATAATTCTAACACTATTCATAGTCTAGTAAATTATGTCTCGTAATTTGTGTTCAATGGACTCTTAGTTTTATCATTATACTACCCATCTAATACCATATTTTAATCCGTGGTTCAACTATCTTAAATCTAAAGAAGCACCTTCAATTAACCATTTAAAGTACTATAAAATAAGGTAATACTTTTTACTTGAGAAAGATTGGGTACACTTGTAGGATTAAGTTCTAATCATCGAGATTTATTGGCACACAGACACAACTTGCAACATATGAAGTAATGGATGACTACAAGTTAGTGAAATGGTCCTTAATATGTGACTGGTTTGCAAATTGATTGGTAGAAAATAAGGTTACAAACATATCTACATGAAAAATTATGAGGACAATCTACTGTAATCATCAAAATAGATGAAAAGTGCAAAGGAAAGAGCCGAGCTATATCTCTAGAGCCTAAAAACACATGCAAGAAACATAAAAAAAAAAAAAAGAACAAACCAATTTTTGGATGAATACAAATGGTGCCTTACAGCAAATGATTCATATGCTTTCACACCTAACGAGGACATTAAAAGATTTAATCTTCTCTGGCAAAAGTACTTACAGAAAAAAGCTGAAACCATATTATATACCTCCATGTCTAGCGAGGGTAGGTATAAAAGAAAAAAATTCCTCAATGCAATGCTGAAAAATATCATTGTGTGTGTAGGTTTTTATTACTCAAAATATCATTTCACTTCCTAAAGAAAAATAACAAAGCGATGTTTTAAATTTCAATCTTCACATAGGCTCCCTTATTGCTACACATGCATATACAAGCATTATTCGAGCTCTAAACTATTCAAATATTAAGGATTTAATTAGCTATAAGATGGAAAGTTGTTGTTTAGACATAATCCATCATCTTTTACATATCTTTATTCACTCCTAACACTTAAGATAAATTTGTGTAAATGAGACAGAAATGTGAATCTTTTATGACAAAGAAAATTTTAAAAAGGAGAGGGCAGAGAGCAAAGGGTAGGGGGCAAGATAATGCTTGAATGTATAGAAAAGTATAACATTTTGATCATTATAACAATGAAATGAATCTTAAGTTTGAAGCATTAATATCATTTACAACATTTATGATCAAGAATGAATGTAAGTAGAGAAAATTTTGCATACCTGCAAATGGTACAAAATTTCATGGTTAAGTGGAAGCCTCCCATCAACAACAAGATCCAAATATCTATGTATCTATCTCAATCGAGCCTCTAAACCCTTCAGAGTTGTTAATTTTTTCACTAACCTATTATGCACAAAAGTCAAATTTTAGTGTTATGTCACCATTAAAAATAGAAGAAACAGAGCTTTGAAACCAAATCCACACACAACACAATGTGGTATTCATACAAAGCCATACAAACAAACTAAGCTCAAAACATTGGAATGGAAACAACTTCAAATTATTATGCAAAGCATGGATTCAGGGTGTAAAGAATCATTTTTCTGCCACCATAGTGAAAAGTTAGCACTTTCTTTCATCTTTGCATATTGGTTTGATGCTTCAAACAATGCATTTATTATATTGAAAAGTGCATTACCTTATTGATCTTCTCTTTGTTTTGAGAATAGTTTAATATTCTCTACTTAATAGGGCCAACCATATGATGGTGAAAGCTCATTTGGCCTTTGCCACCCCCTCACATCACTCTCAATTCCCCATACCCAATCATATAACATTAATCATTCATTCATCCATTAATAACACATAACATTCATTCATTAACATATAACATTCATTAATTAACATATTTACATTCATTCATTAACATCAGGTTGGGGCCCTAGCTTGGTTGGCTAAATCTTTCATGTTGCAGGAGGTTGGTCACGAGGTCTAGTCTCCCCCACCCCCGTGGTACCGGAGGGCATGTCGCACCAGCGCCGTCGGTCACATTAAAAATTTTACCAAGTGCACTGCAGTTTGTATGGGGTCGTGCTACCCGATTCCTGTAGTCTGAAAAATAAAAATAAAAAATTTGCCGGTATTGGCATGGTGTGATGGTTTATAGGTGGCATTGTTGTTCTTGCCACCAAGGTTCAAACCCCGTTGGGGTGGTATTGTTGAATGGTTGTATCCGGTTCATAGCTCCAGTCAAAAGCTTTTACCCCTTGAATAATAAAAAAAAACATTCATTCATTAGCATATAATATTAATTCTTTCAGTTTTTACATATTATCAAAATTATGGTTTTCATGATATGATTGCAATCACTTTTTTTTTGTTTCTTTTTTAAAGCTAAAAAAATTTGAAGTGGAGTATCGTTTTCTAAATCATCTGTCCCCCCTTTAGTTGTTCTACCCTCTTCTTATGATCTTAATGTACGCCTAGTCATCTGCTCACGACGTGGTCACCGCTACAAGGGGGGGTCTTCTACAATAACAAAGAAATGTTAAACTGATATGTTTTATTATTATTGTTACAAGTATTTCATTAATTAAAAGAACATTAGAGTGGTTCTCTTTACTTGATGGGTCCACATCATGTTCCTGAACTTCTGTTATAGACTCATGTTCAACATGTTGAACACCCTCTAAATCTTGATCTGGAGTTGAAACATGAAAGGTTACTGTAATTAATACACCAATTGAAATTAAATATGTTTAAAAGAACATGAGAGTGGTCCTCTTTACCTGATGGGGCCACATCATGTTCTTGATCTTATCTAGCTTGATCATGCTCAACACATTGATCACACTCTACATGCTCTAAAGGTTGAAACACAAAGGTTACATTGATTAATACACCAATTTGCAATTAAATATGTTTAAAAGAACTTTAGAGTGGTCCTCTTTACCTGATGGGGCCACATCATATTCCTGATCTTCTCTAGCCTGATCATGCTCAACATGTTGATCACGCTCTACATGCTCTAAAGTACCAAGATGCACACCATGACCTTCATCTGGACATTCTGCTCCACCCTCACCAAGTTGCATTCCAATGTCATGTGCAGTATTATCATTGCTTGAATGTTTAAAACAAATAGGCATGTAATTACTTTATGGTGGAAATTAATATTGAATAGATTGCCCAAGTATTCAATTTTAAATAAAATTTATTGAGTTTATTTACCTGTGTCAGATGTAATGGAAGATTGTGTTTTCCTAGTCAAGACTCTTAGGCATTCTGCCACATCTCTATAGCCTTGCTGGAATGCAATCTTTAGGTCATATTTTGTGGGAACTTTATTGAATTCAGAGCCCTAAATTTTTGCATAATATCATGAATTTTGCTTCTATGGTGTGATAAAACCAAAATTGTTTTCAATTTATTATTTAGATACAATATTTCATTTATTGATACTTACAATTTGTGCGGGTAATTTCATATAACCACCAGAGCCAAGTTTGTGTTGCTCGTGTTTTTCTAGTCTTTCCTTTGTTTCCTTCGATGTGTTAGATAGCCTATGAAAATTTTGAAATATGTTAGATTATGTAAAAAGAAAGAGTAATCAGTATATAATTACATTGTTGATAGTATCACATACCTTCCTTGGCCCGGTGGTGTCTTTCCTTTTTTTCTTTTCAGCCTTCTCCTTTCCATCTGACACCAGGTCCTTCCACTCCCTCTGGAATCATGGGGGGACGCTCGTACTTTTTGTTCTTCTCTAAATGTGACCTATATTGGTCCCTCACATACTTTAGATAGGTACCAAATTTCTTAAGGACCTTGGTTCGGTTGAATGTTTTATCACCGAAGAGCACAACTAAATAGTTAATGAGCTCATCTTTTAAATCTTGATTTTGGGCATTCCACCGTGTACGTATGGTGGGCCTGAACAGCTCCAATGTAATATCACTTAGATGTTTATAAAAAACATCATTTCTCGCGAAAATGATCATGGGATCAATATTCAAAAAGAGTGATCAATAAGTAAATTTCAATTGGATTATATGTAATAATACTACTAAAAATATTTTTAAAGTACCTAGACCTTCTCTATCTTTATGGGAACGAAATCCTCCGCCACCACAAATGACCGGAAAAGTTCTCGTGACTAGTAATATGAGAAGATCCAGAAATGCCGCTAAAATATAACCGGGGCATTCAGTGGCCTCTTACATCCCCAGCATACGTCCTAACATATGTTCTCGCATGTGTTCACTCGCTAGAGGGTGCACCCAATCCGACGCCGCAGATGGTATGTGCTGTCGGCATTTCCCGTGACGCACAATATAGACACGCGGTGATGGGGGTCGATGATGATGTATGCTAGAAGATCGTAGGATGGACACTTGTACCAACCCCCTACCCTCGGCAGCACTTTGTAGTACCCTAATCATGGCCGAGCATCATGAGGACGAAAAAATCCATAAAAATAACACATATTTTAGTTCATGACAACTTAATTGCAAGTTTGTGATCTCTCTCACAATATTTTAACCCTCTTATCTCATCTGTTTGAGGCACTATGAATAACAACTTAAGGATTTCTTCATTGCATTTTTTGGGTCTTCCTTATCATATCGAGAGGGTTTGTTGAATAAGCGATGTCATCATCACATAATATTGACTACACCTCCCTATGGATGCTCTCGTCTACTATTAGTGCCTTTCCCTGATTAGTCAACTGCAACAAGAATATTAAAAATATTATCGAAATTAACCCAATAAACTTATGAAAACAACATAATAATAAAACATTTTGCTCGTATCTAATTTGTACAATTACAATGAGGTCCTCTAGGGTAGAAGCACCTAAAGATACATCGTGATGTGCTCTAGGCTAGAGCCTTCTCCATATGATCAATGCCTCATTGTGACAAAATTAAATATAAAAAATCATTATCAAATGAAGTCCAATAGACTTACAAAAAAAACATAAGAATAAAATGGCATATTGAGTCATTAATTGGAGGTTAGTAAAATGGTACATAGCACGTACTCACCCCCATAGTGTAACTTCTTTATTTGTAACTAAGTGATCTAAATTGTAACCGATTAGCAACTCTTCCCCTCAAGTAGCTATTGATTTTATCACACATACTAATACACGGCCGCATCACCAAATACAATTAAGCCATTTATTTGTTGACCTGTCAGCATCGCTTATAAACCCTACACAGCCCCTCGATGCTTTTGGCTCACAATGGCCATAGTCACCTTTAATTTGATCTCATTTTAGTTGTATATAATTTGTTGACAAAGGTATTGGTCTATGCATACTTTGTATTCTAACCGACAGACCAATCTTGTAAATCGTAGAATAGGTCCAACATACCTAATAATTTGGTAACTTTGTCATAACATACCTTTTATGTCATCCATGTATTGTGGCCCAAACCATGTAATGACGATGGTGTTATGTGATATATCCTCACACACAAAACCAAGGTTTATTGGAGGAAGTTCCTTGGGTAAATTCCATTGTTTCCATAGATTTTGTACCCTGCGCACCTCGACGTCAGCTTATGCTCTCTCATCATCATAAGAACTTAACCTTCAAAGAAGAAAAATTCCATGTGTTTGCGTGCACTTTCTTCTAATCTTTTGCACCTCTAGTTGATCTCCCTCTTTTAGACCTACTACATGTCTCGCTTTGCTCTTCTCTTCCTAAATTTCCCTCACTTGAGGAAGATAGATCTAACAAATACCTATTTGGTGGTACCTGCACTCATAAGGATGTTGGATGAAGCTCTTTCATGGTGATGTGATCCCAAGGTGACATTATGATTAATCTATCATTTCATCGCTAGAATTTCACAGGTTATAAGGTAATCAAGTCTTGATAGATTGCAAGTTATTGTTACTACCATCCAAATGTGTCCATCACAAATAAAATCTACTTAACGTTTTAACTCCCAAACTTTGTAACAAGTGTTAAATGTGACTATGGTCCACTAGTTACACAACCAAGGCCTCAAATGTATTCTCTAATTGTAATCAAAGGACTTTTCTCTTCATTCAAGTAAATAAACTTGAAGGGAAACACCACCAAGTGGTTTATTGGACACCTACATGACTAAAAATAGCAGAAAATTTACATTTAATTTCCATATATCTAAGTGGTTAACATGGAGGGAGTGTGTACTAGGCTTGGTTAAGTCATCATAAGTTTATGCTTTGGAAATAAAAAAAATTTTAAGTTATTTTAAATCTTCCTATGTCTAATTGCTAGGAGACTTTTGGTATGCTTTAAGGTAGGATGATTGATGAAAGAGGCCAAAGATCCTTTCTCCATGGTATCCAATTACACATAGCAGTGGTCTTCTCTTATATAGTTGAACATGATTTAAATAAATTAGCTATGAATTATTCATTTAACTTAAGGTTTTCTCATAATGCCATCATTGGAAAAGCATGATCAAATTCTTCTATTATGAAGAATTGGTGTATGTGCCTCTAGTAATCACTATAAATGTTTGCAAAGATAAAATGACTAATTGCATCAAGTAGGAGAAAATCAACTTTGAGTTCTTCAAATATTATATTCCTCTATTCATAATTTTTAAGGGTTTTGTGTGGAGGAGGTTATCACTACCAAGAAGGGAGGAGACATTTCCTTGTGATGGAACTTAAAAAAATTTCTCTTTGTGTTCCTTATCTTGCCTTATGTCTCTAGTCATCTATGGTGTTTGGGAAAAGCCTAAGGTTGGGGTTTTACCTTTATCTTCATATAAAACCCTAGTGTTTATCTTACGCCTTGGGTGGGATCTTTGGGGCCGTTACTTTTTGGAATATCATAAGGTGGTCCAATTGGCTGGTGACACGTATGCTTTCTGGCCCGATGCTTGTTTTCTCCTTCTTTTTCTATAAAAAAGATTTCAAGGCTAGAAGTACGGGTTAGCAAGTTAGATCTTTTTGGTCAATTCTAGATGAAGTTGCAGAGAAAATTGTAAAGTCTAATGGTTTTAGGGAAAATGCAATTTAGGTTTTGAGTCATTTTGAAGTAGGTTTTGAATTCATGGGGATTTGATGTTTTATGACAGTACTGGCATTTGAATTGATATGATTAATTTGAACTCATGTCTCTCCATTGTACAAGCATATTTGAATTTTGAATAAAATGATCAAGGGTTGTTTCATTCATCTCACTGTTGTGGTGTGTATGATTCTTGTTTTAGCTTTAATTCAAGGAATTAATTAAAATGTTTGAATGATATTGTAGGTGGATATGTTTTGTATAAGGATTTGATAAGTAGTATTGGGTTAGAATACATATTGATGAGATTGTAAAGTAGTGTTATCAAGGATCTTATATGTTATGTATTAAATCTATCATAAACCCTTAGATGCTTATAAATTTGACTCCTCCAATGGATATATGGCACTAATCTAAGTTGTACTTATTCGTATGGTTTAGTATTTATTTTTCTTTACCTAGATCTTGCTACAAATTGCAAATCAATGACTATCTTATACTGCAAAATGTTGTAGTTATCTCATGTTCCAAATAGTTGATATTATTGATAAACAACCAATTCTATTCAGTATTATCCTATTATGTTGAGCTATTAAATGAGATTATCTATTGTTGTTAATGTTGTTTATGATGATGGTGGAGAGGTTTTAAATGCATTAAGGGATCACCCTCCCAGTTCTTGTAGAGCCCAAAGTGTACGAGGTCTTTAAAATCCTCGTCAGTTGATCCAAATCCTTCAAGCTGCCCTTTATTGGAATTGGCAATTCCATAGGTAGATTAGAAGATCAACCTACTTACCATAAAAATAACCAAAACCTTGCATATGTTTGTGGTGGAGGTATTAAAGAAGAATTTTATGCCTCTATTTCCATTCATTAGATCTACCTTAGCCTAGCATTTACTTGGGCTAAGTCTACAATTGCTTCATACTCATGCGATGAAGGCTATGTGTGATGAAATCCTAGACCTCAACCAACATGTGGGTAGATTATGGATGTTTTTCCAAGACCTAAGGCTGGTCGATAAAAATGTGAAAGACTAAGCTATTTTTTTTTTTTGTCTTATCTTATACCATTTTATGAGAAAAGGTATGAGAAGATCTTTGGAAACTAGGCATGAAAATTACAGGTTAAAGAGAATGGGGGTGCCAAACTTATAGTACTCATTGCCGCTTGGTTGTCGATTTTCCCTGAGTGCCCTCAACCTCGTCCTCGGCACTTGTATTGACCTTGTTTTCACTCCTCCAAACTCTTCCTCGGCGTTGATATTGACCTTATTTTCACTCCTCCAAACTCTTTTTCAGCACTGGTATTGACCTTGTTTTAACTCCAAACTCTTCCTCAGCGTTGGCATTGACCTTGTTTTCACTACTCCAAACTCTTCCTCGGCATTGGTATTGACCTTTCACTTCTCCAATTTGATGAGCTACAACCTAGTTTGGTTAGGTTTCACAGTATGTTAATTAAATTGAAAATTTTGGCACCATTTAGCTAGGTTTTAATATTCTACAATATAGTTAAGTATATATTAGCTATATTTTACATAATAAATAATAGAATTATTAAACTTATTATAATTATATATTATATTCTTTAACAAAATTATTAAATACGTATAAAATTATTATAATTAATAATTAATAATAAGTATATTTTTATATAATACAAAATATAATTGATATAATATATATTTAATATAATAGTAATATATATTAATATGAGAGAGAGAAACTAAATTTTGATTGGTTGTTTCATGTCAACAATCCAAGGATGGCATGTGTCCTTGGGGAGTTATGCTCAAGGTAGCGCCATTTGATTAAAGATATGATACCTCCTTAAGCACTTCTTCAATGTACCCATTGCACACCTCTATGAGACAAAGATAACATATGGAAGAAAAAAATAGAGAGAGAGAGGGAGATAATGACAAACATACAAATAGAAAAGGAGACAAAGAGATAGAGAGGGGTAGAGAGATAAAGATATAAGGATGAATAGATAGAGATATAGGGAGGGTGATTGATATATCTCTCCTTGTCGCTCTCTATATCTCCCACTATCTATGTCACTCCCACCTCTTGCCCCCTCCATCTATTGAGCTATCTGTCCCTCTCCCCC